>VDFB02116000.1:0-50994 GCA_007258455.2 Sequoia sempervirens
TATTAGGGTGGTAGGCCAAATGTCTCCCACTCTGTCTTTTATATTGGATAAAATTACAAGGTTACAAATTCCTATTCACAACCATCTCAAAAGAGAAACAACAGTTTATAATGGAAAGCAACTACAAATGTTAAATTAAGGTAACAACAACTGGATACACCAATTTGTAAGAGAACAGTTAGAAATAGGCTGGAATTTGATGGTCTATTTGACCATTTTTTCAATTTTAGACCGTATATTACAGTTAGAAAATTTATTAGACCGTATAGTTTAACTTGCTATATTTTTATTAAACTGTAAAAAATTATTATAAACAAAATATAATATAGTATTATAATTTATAATATATATTATTTTATAATTTTTATTATAAAAAGATAAATTAATTTAGAATATAATATAGCTTTTTCAATATTTTTTAATATGAATTTAGAAACTTTGATATTTTTATAATAATTATCATTTTTTTATATTAATATATGTAATTTATTATTATAAAAATATATATTAATTTATAATCTTTTCAAAATAGAATATAATTATTTTTAAGTTTTAGAATATATTTAACAAGATTTGTTTTTAATATGTGTAGACACCGAAATTTGGTTTAGGCCTACGACTTTCATATTCTTCATATTTCGTATTCCTCATCGTCATGATTAAATAATCTTAATTATTTAATTAATTCACCCTAACATTAATTCTTCTATTGATTAAATAATCTTAATTATTTAATTAATTCACCCTAACATTAATTCTTCTATTGATTAAATAATCTTGATTATTTAATTAACTCACCTTAACATTAATTATTCTATTGATTAAATAATCTTAATTATTTAATTAATTCATCTTCTATTAATTCTTCTATTAATTAAATAATATTAATTATTTAATTAATTCACATTTTCTTTAGTCTATCTGATTAATTAAATAAACGCTTTTTATTTAATTATGTTATCGATTAACCTTATTCTCTTGTCAAATTAAAAAAAATTCTTATTTAATTTATTCTTTTATCATATTTTCAACTGTAATTAAATAAATTCTTTTATTTATTTAATTATTCATTTAAATCCCCTTCATCATTTAATTAAATAAATATTATTTATTTAATTATTCTTCAGATATCGAATCTTGAATTAAATGAATTATTTAATTCATTAATTCTATTTTAACACATTCTTCTATATTTTAGATAATTATGTGAGTTATCTAAGTATTCACTTTTACTCGACTCGACATCTATTTTAATCATTCAGTTAACTATTGATTCGATGTCTGAGTGGCGTTCTCGAGTAATCTCTTCGTCAGATCATTCAAATCGTCCAGTTCTAACTCATTTGCGTGCACATGCATATTAATTAAATATTCTTATTTAATTAATTAAATGTTGTGCGTGCGTTCGAATAGAGAGTCGTTATAATCAATCTTCATCTTTGTCATGCAAAGATATTTCTTATGTTTTCGAATGCCAAACTAAAGATTAAATCATTTATTTAATCTTTAATTCTATTTTCTAATTTGAATCACTCATGTCATCACTGCCAGTTATTAGAATGCATGACTAATCTATCGATTTCAAGCGTCTGTTGATCTTTCAATTTCGGCCTGTCGTTCGAATAATCAATTTTCTACAAATTGATCTGTCATTCTTCATTCCAATCTCTCTCGAAATCTCTCTTGCGAATTTTGTAATTTTGGAGAGTACATATCTTGAATCTTCGATATTTTGCTAATCACTATCTTAGGCTATACTTGCACGAACTTGAAAATCTGAGGGCAATTATAATACACAAGCAAAATGGAGAAGGGCAATCGAGATGAATCATGGAAATACGTTTGGAATTGGTGAGATTGTTTCAATTTTAATTACGTTTTTACTTTCCCATGTTCTTTGTTGCTTAACGAATGAATTTTCACTTTAGATTTAGTATTGTAGGCATGCATGTTTGTGTCTAATGATCTTTGTTGTTGTCTATTGTGCAAAGCTTTTATTTGGCGTTACATTTGGTGAACCCGACGTGAACTACTAACCCTCTTGATTGACATTCTTTGTTTGAAAGTTTTTGGTGTTTTTTGTGTTGAAAGGTGTAGGTACTTTTGAAGAATCTTAAAAATCACACATTTTGGAGTCTTTTGAGGTCAAATAAATAGCATGGTTGCATCTGGAAGGGTTGAGAGATGAAGATTCATATATTATACTGCATATTTTCGTTAAGGGAAGCATTTTTTACAAGAAAAACATGATTTTTTTGCGGCTGCGAGCTAAAGTGACGCATTTGTAAGCTAGAATGACGCATTTGCTAGAAGAATGACGCATTTGATTTAAAAGTGACGCATTTGATTTTAAAAAAATGACGCAATTGAAGTTTATGAACCGCAACTAACTTTCTGAGCCGCAACTTAAAAGGAAACGACGCATTTGACTGGTAACGAAGCGACACAATTGACTAGTAAAATTTTATTTTCGTTTCCCGCAACTCAAAAAATTCTCAATTGATTTTTTTTGTTACTGATATCTGATTTCCAGCGTGTGGCCATTTGGAGTTAACAAACCTTTTGCAGGACGATTGACGAAGAAAATATTGAAAATTACTAACGAGTTTTTTTGCAGGATGTTTGTCGAAGACCCTAGTTAAATTTAAAACCGATTGTTTGGTAGCATAGAAAATCTTTCGTTTGGATTAAAATTAACAAGTGTCTACTGTGTTTGGTGCGAAAGCACAAGTCTGGTTACCCTTACGACTTGGTACATCAAAGTATCCTCTCCCCTTGCGCATCCGTGCGATCCTGGTTGTAAGAGAAACGGTTACCAACTCTAGAACTTGGGCCTATTCTGGTGGAAAAAAAGTACTCACCCCAAGACGACTCAAACCGGTAGCACCCTGAACCCGAGGGACTTCCAGCTAGTATACAAAAGTGGGTTCTTGGGGAAACCCCAAGAATCATGAGTGTGGTTCCGACGAGATGGATCTGAAAGGGAACTCGCACTGTATGGATCACACCCCACGAATGGAATGCCTGAATTAAATACCCTTTGTTGTAGAGACCAACCTATTTGTGGCCGTTGCTTGGTATTAGTGCAGGGTACAGTATCATGCCCGAAGATACTCACTACTGATCCCCTTGAGTAGAGATAGCGGTTCTTGGGAAGTCACTGCCCAAAGAATTCAGAATTGGTGTGCTCGAAAGACGTTAATGAGCCGTGGAGGGGAGCCAATGCCACCAAATTCCTAAGCTATCCGCTCTCAAGAAGGAAAGGTGTTCATCACCAATCTGGGGTATAATAGGTGGGCTATACCAAGTATACAAACCCTAGGCCTTTGGCCTATTAGGATGTGCTTGTCTGTTGTCACTTTAAACGTTCTTTGAGTCCAAAATTGAAACTAAAAACACTTTGTCTTACGATTGTCTTTGATTGTCAGAATTTGATCACAGAAAACAGAGTCAGTTTAAATTTTATGTCACTGAAAATTCATAGAGAGTCGCAACTGTTCACCAGAAACATGCATCTAATTTTTAGAGTCGCATCTGTTCATTTTTGAGTCGCATATGTCAGATTGGCTCACATCTGCTTTATAAAAACTGCATGTGTTATATTATGAGTCGCATCTATCATTTTGGCTCGCATCTGCTTTATAAAAACTGCATGTGTTATATTCTGAGTCGCATTTGTTAGTAGGAGTCGCATCTAGTAATTCTGAGTCGCATCTGTCAGATTAGACCGCAACTATTAAAAATAAATGACTCATTTGTCTGATTATCAGAAAACCAAAATTCACTGTCACTGTCCAGTCAACACGGTTATACCAGTTTCAGGTGTCTGCACATAAACAGTCTTTGAAACAGAAACCTGGAACGATTTGCTCAATTTTGCATCCTTTAGGTTCATTTAGTCCTTACCATAGTTATCTTCAGTTAGAGTTTTAGCTTCATCATAGGGTACATATCACCTTGCATTAGACTTCTAGGAAGGTCACTCTTACAAACTTTAGGGTTGATTTACCATCTACACTCTAGAAAGGTCATAGTGTCAAAAAAAATTATCATTGAACCTACTCCTATCATCTTATATTTTGTCCTACACAGAGTTTTCCTAGCTCATCAGTCTAGTTAGGAAACTCAGCTTGTCTTTGATCCTCGTCCTACATTGGTTCCTTGACTTAACTAAATTGACACCTTGGTTTGACTTTAGGTAGTTGGTCCCGTCATCTTAGGTTTATAGAATTGGTCACTCTAGGGTCTTGCTTAGACTTTGGCATCTTTAGAGTCTAGATTAGTGTCATCCTAGGACATCCCTTATTTTACATAAGAAAATCCAAAAAAACATAGCTTAGGTTGCATACCTTAGACTTAAGTCACTCTTTGCATTGTCATACCTTAGGCCTCATATCACATACCTTAGTCATACTCCATCTTTCATCATAACCTCACCACCATGTCTACAATTTACCTTGATATGCGTGCTAGTCAAGTTGAATACCAGTTACTTCATAATGGTCAATTCCAACAAGCCCTAGACTTCAAAATACAATATATCCAATCCAAATGCCAACCAAAGTCAACCCATGGTCAACTACCCACATATCATTCCTACCAACAATCCATAAGTCCTAGTCCTCCATCCATCTACCCTCATTATCAAGAGTCCCTTAGCATAATCCATGCCATGAATCCACAACAAATGTTGACTTATCACCCTTATCCTAACCTTGACAAGGGAAACCAACCTTCCACTAATCCCTTCCAAGCCTCCATGTCCTATCATAGTCTTTCATCCACTAATCCCTTCCAATCCTCCATGTCCTATCCTAGTCCTTCATCCACTAATCCCTTCCATGCCACTCCATCTCACTCTACATTTAGTCATGACAATACATCTATTTATGGTCTCCAAAGTCACATCCCATCTACTAAACTTGAGGATACATGTCAAATGGAAAGTCTAAAGCATGACTTCGTGGCTTCACCTTCATGTCAAGATCAAAGTAGTCTAGCCCATGACCCTATCTTTAAGTCCATCCAAGAAGTCCTTCTAGATAATCATGGCATCCAAAGTACCCCTATCCTTGATCAAGATTTCATTCCCAATCATATCATTCAAGACAACCCATCTTTGATCAAGACACTACTATTGAGCAAAAAGTCCAAAATGATCCACTCCTTGACCTTTATGCCATTCATGATCAAAAATTTGAAGACAACCCTATCCAAGTACCAAATGCATCCATTTCCCAAAATGAGACACTTGCCTCCTTTGGACACATAGACGATATTCCTCTAGAACGAGAGTCTCCTACTCTAGACATATTTGCGAATGATCAAGCTATAGCTGAGTTCATTGGACTCTATGACAATGACCATAAAGATGGTTTCAAAATCGACTTGGAAGCACCAGCAAAATCCTCAGAATCTGATGTGTTACAAAATCACACCAAAGATATCCAACATGTCAATGAAGCTAAGACATCCTATCAACTAGGATCATCCACTTTTATCAAATCAGGCTTTCTTGTAGATGAGGAGATTCCAAGTAATAGTTTCCACAAACACAATGATGGGTTAGCATCTTGCTTCCAAAATGAAAAATACCTCATCGCAAACAGAATCTGTCAGAGCATGCAACATCAAGGAAAAGGACTAGGGATACACGAGCAAGGAATTCTAGAACCAGTACAGTTTCAAGAAAATCCTAGACATCAAGGTCTTGGTTATCCTTCAGTCAACAAATCTAATGATGTTAATGGTACCTCCTTGATATTGGGGGAAACTTTATCTAATACAAACATCAAAATGGGGTTAGCATCTTGCTTCCAAAATGAAAAATACCTCATCGCAAACAGAATCTATCAGAGCATGCAATATCAAGGAAAAGGACTAGGGATACATGAGCAAGGAATTTTAGAACCAGTACAGTTTCAAGAAAATCCTAGACATCAAGGTCTTGGTTATCCTTCAGTCAACAAATCTAATGATGTTAATGGTACCTCCTTGATATTGGGGGAAACTTTATCTAATACAAACATCAAAATGGAGGCCATGAGTAGTTCTTATCATAAGGTTGTTGCCAACACTCCTTCCATCCATACCATAAATTGTCATTCCAACATGAATAAACCTTCCATTTGGAACCAACAAAAATGAAAGTCTTCCAAATTCAAAGTTCAAAATCAAGTATCAAAGGCCATTGAATCAATCAAACATCCAAGTAGACAAATAAAGTTAAAATGGATCCCAAAGAAAAATGGATCAAGAAAAGAAAATAATTCAAAAGTAAAAGTCAATCAAAATGTGGAGCCACAAGAAAAGAGGACTCCCACAAATAATAAATGTCCACCTCCTTCAAAGTGGTCATCATACAAGGCATATAAAACTCATGGTTCCAAACATTATCCCAATCTGAAAACCAGTATCCATCATCCATCACCCCAAGTTTGGAAAATAAAAATTTCTACATCTAAATTGTCAAATACGTCTCCCATCATCCGTCATAATCCTACATATCGTCTAAAGTCTAAAATTCCTACATCACAAATCCGTCTCATCTTGGCAACAACTCTTTATTGTAAGGACTCCCATGGCACTCTATTGCGATGTGCTTATTTTGATAAGGCCAACTCTAGTGTCAACAAGGATCACAATGACATCAATCAATTGTATACAAGTGCTATGATCTTGACAAGGCAACTACTTCATCAAGGTTATTATTGGCATATCATGGCACCAGTCTCTACATCAACACCATCAATGGATTCGGCACAATCAGTGATCATCTAAAGCATCAAGGCCATCCAGAAAATTTAAAAAAAAAAAAAGAAAGAAAGAAATTCACTATAGATGAAAACCTGGCAAACAGTCATCTTGGTGACACCAAAAAGAAAAACAAAATTCAAGAGAAAAATTTCGTCCAATAGTGAAAACCATTTCTTATGGCGCTTTGGATAAGTATCATGATGAAAACCTAGCAAACAGGCGTCATGTGTAAGAAATTATCTATGTGGACTATTACACTTGGGGGCAAGTTGTCTCATCTTCCATACCCTTCGTATGACATTTATTATGACATTTCCATCTATCCATCTAAGCCCTACCACTCATGTCCATTTTCCCACCTACTTTGATCTTGATAAGGGCTGGGGTGCAAAAATAAATCATGCTTTACAAAAACTCTTGACATGTCTATCCTTTGGTTATACACTATCCATGAAATATCATGTCATAGCCTTTATAGCATTTTTCCAAATGAGTTATCCTTATATGAAATACCTATCGCATGCCTTGGTTTTTCCCTTGTCAATGGTCTAAGGATCTTCTATCATCCCATCCAATCTTGAAAAGTTATTCCAAATGCAACAAGCCCAATCCATATAATCTTTCTATGCATTCTAGTGCATCATTCAAAACATTCATTGGCTTTGTTTCTAGCATGGCTACAAAACTTGATCCTTTAGTCACATTATCATCATCCTCATGTTGTTTTGAGATGTTTCCTTCCCACGTCAAACAACATCGTCACCATCCTCATCACCTTTCAATTGGTTTTCAGCTTGACTAGGGGCAAGATCATGGTTTTCCTTGGATTCTTGTGCATGCTTGCTTGGTTGCTTGTAGGAATCATTTCCCTATACATAGTCCATTACCCTGTACATAGTCCCCCACCTTGTACATAGTCCATTATTCTGTACATAGTCTTTATCCTTGTCTATAGTCCACTACCCTGTACATAGTCCCTATTCCTATACATAGTCCTTATTCCTGTACATAGTCTTTATTCCTGTACATATTACCTATCCCTATACATATCCCTTATCTTTTGTGTCCATCGCTTGTATATACCATCCATAATAAGTGGTAGTCTTTCCCATTACTTGGAATGATTGACATCGAGAGCATTTCCTATCCCCCATTTCACCCTATTCATAATCAATTGGTCTTATACTCGACTGGGGGCAAACACTTGACGTGTCATATTGGTTCTTACATTGGTTGTGTTGAAGACGTAAAACCATGGAAAATCCAAAAACATCGCAAAATGACCTGAGAAAACACAAAAACATCATAAAACTTCAAAAAGACAAAAAAATCAAAACATTTCAAAAATCCAAAAACAGAGTCAAAGTCAGTCGCACTTGTCAGTCTTTGTCATTTGTTGAACTACGTTGCCTCTACGACTGGACGTAGGCAAGGCCATCTGCCAATGTGCCCCCGAGGCATTAGGTCAGTCCGTTTAGGTTTGTCTGTATAAAGTCATGTGTCGATCCATATATATATCACAAGGTCATTGGTCATGTCGAACTACGTTGCCTCTGCATGTACAACGTAGGCAAGGCCATCAATCGATGAGCCCCCAAGGCCGCACTAGGTCAGTCCATTAGGGTTCATCACATTCACTTTCACACATGTCTTATGTTTGTAGTCAGTCTTGTCAGTCGAATTCAAGTCGAACTATGAGGTCTCTGCGTGTACAACGTAGGCAAGGCCATCAAATGATGAGCCCCCGAGGCCACACTAGGTCAGTCCTTTAGGTTTTGTTGTCACACACAGTCAATTGTCCACGCATCATCTCAAGTCATGCATTAATCTAGTGAACAAGTCAGCAATGTCTCTGAGTCAAAGCAAACAACTTTCCAAACAAAACAAATCAAAACATATCAACTACAGTCTGCTACAAGATGTGTCTTTCTTGGAAACAGACGTTATCAAAACAGTCAACCTATGTCTTATTCAGGATGAGTCCTTCCTGCATAATCGACAAGGTCAACCAATCAAACATAGCCTTACACAGGTTATCACATCAACGACATCTGACTCAAAACGTCTTATACGATACATGTCTTTCTGAAACCAGGCTTTGTCATGCCTTATACAGATAGTCATAACATCGAAACCAGACTCAAAGTCTTATCTGGTATGTGTATCTCCTGACAACAGGCTCTATCAATCAATCCTCTATCAATCAACAAATCACACAAACAAATCATGTTTTGGCAAATATTTTACTGGCTTATTGACTTTATGGCTTATTTATCTTATCATTTATCTTGAATTGATGACTGGGATTCATGTTACTAGTTTCCTCAAGGATGTCCCATGAAGGATTTAGAGGAGCGATGACATTTCATGACCTGTCTTTTACTTTGTTTGTTGTCTGTGGTTTTTCCTAACAAAAAGATTGGGGCAACTTGTGCCCTTAGTATGAGTTAATGACAATCCTTGTCTGCGACTGTCTGTTATTAGCAAGTGGATGACCTTGCACACCTTGATCTATGTCATATCATGGTGTTTTTCTCCATTTGTATTAGTCCCGCCCAATGATGATAAAGTGCAATACCTTTTGTGATACAGCAAAACATCAAAGATCGCTAATACTAACATCCATGTCTTTTATTATTCATCTTTCTTTTTGCACTAACATTTCTTCTTTTCTACATCTTCACCACCCTTATCTATTTTCTTCTATCTTTTTTTTCTTTCATCTTCTAGTTCTCTCATCAATTTCGAGAGCACACTCATGTTCTTTGAACCTGTATGTCCTCCCGAGGGGGCATACCTTCACCTCTTCTAATCTAGAGCATTACTGGGCCATAATTTTTTATCGATTTTCTTTGACACAATGCCTAAAAGTGACATTGTATCAAAGAGGGGCAAATGTAGACACCGAAATTTGGTTTAGGCCTACGACTTTCATATTCTTCATATTTCGTATTCCTTATGGTCATGATTAAATAATCTTAATTATTTAATTAATTCATCTTAACATTAATTCTTCTATTGATTAAATAATCTTAATTATTTAATTAATTCACCCTAACATTAATTCTTCTATTGATTAAATAATCTTAATTATTTAATTAATTCACCTTAATATTAATTATTCTATTGATTAAATAATCTTAATTATTTAATTAATTCATCTTCTATTAATTCTTCTATTAATTAAATAATATTAATTATTTAATTAATTCACATTTTCTTTAGTCTATCTGATTAATTAAATAAACGCTTTTTATTTAATTATATTACTAATTAACCTTATTCTTCTTGTCAAATTAAATAAATTCTTATTTAATTTATTCTTTATCATATTTCAACTATAATTAAATAAATTCTTTTATTTATTTAATTATTCATTTAAATCCCCTTCATCATTTAATTAAATAAATATTATTTATTTAATTATTCTTCAGATATCGACTCTTGAATTAAATGAATTATTTAATTCATTAATTCTATTTTAACACATTCTTCTATATTTTAGATAATTATGTGAGTTATCTAAGTATTCACTTTTACTCGACTCGACATCTATTTTAATCATTCAGTTAACTATTGATTCGATGTCTGAGTGGCGTTCTCGAATAATCTCTTCGTGAGATCATTCAAATCGTTCAGTTCTAACTCATTTGCGTGCACATGCATATTAATTAAATATTCTTATTTAATTAATTAAATGTTGTGCGTGCGTTCGAACAAAGAGTCGTTATAATCAATCTTCATCTTTTTCATGCAAAGATATTTCTTATGTTTTCGAATGCCGAACTGAAGATTAAATCATTTATTTAATCTTTAATTATATTTTCTAATTTGAATCACTCATGTCATCACTGTCAGTTATCAGAATGCATGACTAATCTATCGATCTCAACCGTATGTTGATCTTTCAATCTCGGCCTATTGTTCGAATAATCAATTTTCTACAAATTGATCTGTCATTCTTCATTCCAATTTCTCTTGAAATCTCTCTTGCGAATTTTATAATTTTGGAGAGCACATATCTTGAATCTTTGATTAGCGATATTTTGCTAATCACTATCTTAGGCTATACTTGCACGAACTTGAAAATCTGAGGGCAATTATACTACACAAGCAAAATGGAGAAGGGCAATCGAGATGAATCATGGAAATACGTTTGGAATTGGTGAGATTGTTTCAGTTTTAATTATGTTTTTACTTTCCCATGTTCTTTGTTGCTTAACGAATGAATTTGCATTTTAGATTTAGTATTGTAGGCATGCATGTTTGCTTCTAATGATCTTTGTTGTTGTCTATTGTGCAAAGCTTTTATTTGGCGTTACAATATGAACTTAGAAAATTTTGTTAATTGTTAATTATAAAGTAGATTTTTATATTTATTACTAATAATTATCATTGTTTTCTGATTTTTCAAGATATTGCATTTATAAAAGATTTTATATAAAAAATCATAAATTAAACAATTTTTTTGATAAGCATTTAAATGACCAAACTGTCATAAAATTTTCATATGACAAGTAGGAGTGACCATCAAATTCCAGACCTATCTCTTAATATAGCATCAAATGTAAATCTTCTGCAACCTCGTGAGTGGATATCTCAATTTTATTTTTTTAACACATGTAATCAGCCTGGAATTTGATGGTCACTCCTACCTATCATATGAAAATTTTATGACAGTTTGGTCATTTAAATGGCTGTCAAAAAAATTGTTTAATTTATAAATTTTTATATAAAATCTTTTATAAATGTAATATCTTGAAAAATTAGTAATAAATATAAAAATTTATTGTTATAATTAACAATTAACAAAAGTTTCTAAGTTCATATTAAAAACAAATCTTGTTGAATTTATTTAAAAGTTAAAAATAATTATATTCTATTTTGAAAAGATTCTAAATTAATATATATATTTGTAACAATATTATAAGTCATATATATTAATATAAAAAAAATAATAACTATTATAAAAATGTCAAAAGTTTCTAAATTCATTTTAGAAAATATTCAAAAAAGTTATATTCTATTCTAATTTAATTTATCTTTTTATAATAAAAATTATAAAATGATATATATTATAAGTCAAAATACTATACTATATTTTGCTTATAATAATTTTTTACAGTTTTAAAAAATATAGCAACTCAAATTATACGGTCTAATAAATTTTATAGTAGTTCATCCACTGACTACTTTTCATAGGTCAAAGGCTTAGAACTTGACTAAGTTTTACACGTGTTTGAAGATATTAATAGATATGCCTATCAGCCCTGGAATTTGATGGTCTATTTGACCGTTTTTTCAATTTTAGACCGTATATTACAGCGATAAAATTTATTAGACCGTATAGTTTGACTTGCTATATTTTTATTAAACCGTAAAAAAATATTAGAAGCAAAGTATTTTAACCTATAATATATATCATTTTATAATTTTTATTATTAAAAGATAAATTAAATTAGAATAGAATATAACTTTTTTGAATATTTTCTAAAACGAATTTAGAAACTTTTGACATTTTTATAATAGTTATCATTTTTTTTTTATATTAATATATGTGACTTATAATATTGTTATTAAAATATATATTAATTTAGAATCTTTTCAAAATAGAATATAATTATTTTTATGTTTTAAAATATATTTAACAAGATTTGTTTTTAATATAAACTTAGAAACTTTTGTTAATTGTTAATTATAACAGTAGATTTTTATATTTATTACTAATTTTTCAAGATATTGCATTTATAAAAGATTTTAATATTTATTACTAAATTTTCAAGATATTGTATTTATGAAAGATTTTATATAAAAATTCATAAATTAAACAATTTTTTTGATAGGTATTTAAATGACCAAACCATCATAAAATTTTCATATGACAGATAGGGGTGACCGTCAAATTCCAGGGCTGATGCTTATCTGTAGGTTAATTAAATGTATTATAATGTATAGACTCGGTAAATGTAAAATATTTGTTGGAGTTTTTTTGTTTTGTTTTTAGGATTTTTCTAGTAAATAAAATAAATTATTTTAATTAAATTTCAATTAGTTTTAATTTTTTTTGTGTTTTTTTCTAAAAAATTAATGTGTAATATTTGATTTGATTATGTTTTTATTTTAAAGTTTCAAACTAATTAAATATTTTAGTCAAACTAAAATTTATTTGTTGCCATTTCTTTTTTTGCCACTTAACATCTCATGTTCTTTTAAAGCTCCATCCAATAAAGTTCGAGATGTTGAGAACCTCAAAGCTTAATTCTTTAAACATTGTTTATAGGACATAATAGTCCATTTTACTTAGTTGTTTGACTATATGGTGACTAATGAATTTCCACATTCTTGAACCTCCCATATCATCTAGCTTACCCACAAATCTAGGGACAAGAATGAACCAAGTAACTATTGCACCATTGTGGTTGGCCACATTGACTAAGATATTTGCCTCAACTTTAGAAATTTATGTCTAGATGGATAGTGACTCAAAAGTTGAGGCAAAAGGATTGCAATAAAGATTTAGAAGGAACCATCATACCACAAACCATAGATTTACTTTGAGTAATCATTAAGGAGGCTAATTAAAATAAGTATAGAGTATTGTTGTATTGTGGAATTTTACAAGGCGTTTGACATAGGTCCATGACACTTTCTCATAGATAAGCTTAAGCCTTTAGATTTTCTATATATTTGAAGGTTTCATTGGTGCTAATACTCTAAGAATTTATTATTATTAGCTGGAAAAGTAGAGGATGTTTCTAGAGTACCATAAGTGTTAAATAGTTTGTCACTCTTCTACACTTTTTAGGCTCTACATCAATGTAATTGAGGAAATCACATCAAATAAGCTTAGATGATATAATTAGTTTCTATTTTATATTTTGAAGTCTCTATTCTTATCATCTTATTTATACATAACATTATCTTGACGTCTCACTCAATGAGGGGTCTCTAGAAATAAATTGATGTTTAGCCTCATTTTGTGATATCAATAACATTTAGGTTAACTTGGGGAAAATAAGATTTATGGATGCTAACATGTCTAAAATAGAAGCATGTGATGTGAATCTTATTTATAGAGATGATAAAATTGAGGTTGTTTCTTTAATATTTTACCTAGGGATCCTCTTCTCTAGTTCACACTTTATTTTAATTCTAGCTATTGGGTCAAGTATATGAAATATGTTGCTCTTGCCATGCTATCAAAATAATACTTTTAAAATTAGCTTCATCACATTGAAATGTAGATCTTCATATTTCACTTATTTTACATGGCTACACTAACACATGGTTGTGAGTGTTGGGGCCCATAATTTTGTGTTGTGGAATGAATTAGATAGAGATTATTAGTTTTGACACTATCTAAATATATTCAAGCTAAGAGATTGGTCCCTTAGGATATCATATTTTCAAAATTTAACACAAATATCATTCCTTCTATAATATTCCATGTGGTAAAGTTATGATACATAGGTTGAGATTGATGACCACCTCTAATTAATCTTCTTAGGTGTCAGTGTATTACTTTTAGACTCTTTGTGGTAATAAAATATTATGGCTTTAAGAATTATTAGTGTGTGAGAAACTTCTATTTATTGTGCCTTAATGAACTTAATATTAGCAAGCCACCACCACAAAGTTTTTATTGAATGCTCTTTTTCTTTGCAAAAGGGAGATAAGTATGGGTATTTGTATTGAGATTTATAACCTCTACATCCAATATACATGGATTACACCTAGAGAGAAACTATGTTAAAAAATTAATGCTAATTAAATTTAAATCTCTACTCTAGTAAAGGTATCATATTCCTATAGGATACACTAGACTCCATCTACCTTATAACCTAATGGTTTATAATAATCAAAATTGCATACTCTATAAATCCTTTTATTATTTTTTACACTCATTTTAGCACCTTTCCATTTGTGTGTATTTGAACCATTTTGATCTATTTTCTCCCTTCATCCTAAGTGATAGCATAATCCTTATCCATGTCTTATTTGTCCCCTTCATGTGGTTCCTTCTTATTTAATGAATTGTTTCTATATTTCTCTTCATCCTAGGTGTTCTCCCCGTCCATTAGCACCAGCAAATGAAAGGAGGGACCTGAACTACCAAATTTATTTGGGTAGGGTGTGGGAGTAGGGGCTAATCCAGTTCTCCATAAAGCTTTTTATATTCCCATCCTAGACTTTAGTAGCAAAGGGACATTGGAGTAACAGGTGTTGAACAAACTCCTCATCTCTCTTGCAAAGAAAACATCTACTAGGGATTTAGAACCCCATTTTTCTTAGGTTGTCCTGGGTAAGGACTCTATTGTGTGTCATAGTCCACCAGAAAAAAAAACTATTTTTGACATAAGGTGTTTGTTCCAAATCATCTTCTAGAAATTACCCCCAGTGTCCTACATAGATAAAAGTCTATAAGACGATTTGACAGTGAGATTACCCTTGCTTTCCTTGGTCCACAAAAAGTCATCTATTTGGGTCGAAATAGGAATTCTAGCCATGGAGAGAGATTCTTGAAGAAGTCTGGAACAGTGAGAAAGATTTAGATATTTATGACAATAGTCTTTTGTATTTCTTATATTATAAGATTTATGTTACCTTGAAACTTAGCAAGAGTCTAGACATTTGGTCTACCATCTTAATATTAGGTAAGGAAGATTTTGACTTGGTTGGAGAGATTAAATCTGCATTTTTAATGTTTAACACTCTTAACCACCAATTGTTGACTTTACTTCTTTATTGACTTTAACGATGATCATGTAAGAAATTTATGCTCTTACGTAGGTAGAGAGAATGTAAGTTTAATTACGGTATATTAATAGATACATCTTTGGGTTAACCAAATAAATTATAATGTATAGACTATTTAAATCAAGGTAAATACAATATCTGTAGGAATTTTTAAGAGGAAATTTTTATCAAATATACCTTATATTTAAATAATTTGAGTTCAATTTTTTTTTTAAGAATATTTGTTTTTAAAAAATATTATGTATAATATTTGTTTTTATTATTTGATTAGATAATATTTTTAATTTATGTAATGTTTTAAATTAATTAAATATTTGAATCAATTTAAAATCTGTTTATTACCATTTTTTTTTTATGATTTAATTTTAATTATAAATTAGATCATTGGTATCGGCTCTAGGAAAATTTACTGCCAACAATTTACAGAGGGAAAATTTACAGCCAGCAATTCACAGCAGGAAAATTCATCGCCATGAAAAATTAATGCCAAAAATTAATGCAATTAATTTTTCACGCAGTAAATTGTCATGGTGGTGAATTTTCCTGCGGTGAATGGGGGTGAATTTTCCCTTGGTGAATTGTTCCAAATTCAGCTACCACTTATATTTTTAGGTGCACCCTCATTTTCTTTGCACCAATTATGAGGACAGTTTCCCAAGAATAATCTTATTCATGCTGGTTGAATTTCTTTTGTATTATTTGGTTTATTGAATTTGGTTCCCTCCAAAGATACTACGAATCTTCATGACAATACGATTGGAACAATTAGTACGACTTGATGGTCATCAACCTATTATATATAAACATACCCACCAAGAGTTTTGAGACATTTGGCCTGCCACAAACATATTCAGCAGGAATGTTCTCGTCTGTTATTGGGCCATTTTCTTACAGTAACATGTATTTTATACTTCTGTTCTGTTATATTCTACTGTTTGGTTTTATGCTGCTGCTGTTTCTGATTTGTCTCTGTTCATTTTATGAAGTGTACCTATCATTTCTAGCTGTTCTCCTACAAATTGTTGTATCCAGTTAATGCCTTGGTTTAACATTTCTTGCAGCTTTCCAATAGAAGTTGTTTCCGTTTTGAGGTGGTTGTCAATAGGAATCTGTAACCTTATATTTTGTATCCAATATAAAAGACAGAGTTTGAGACATTTGGCCTACCACTCTTATATTTGGTTTGGCTTTCATTTTCCATCAAGAATTTGACTTGGTTTTGGAGTTCTAGTCTGTATTTTTAATGTTTAGCGTTAATACTCACCGGCTTTTGACTTCGATTCTTTATTGATATGAAAGATGATTTTGTAAGAAATCTATGTTCTTACATAGGTACCAGAGAATGGCAGTTTAATGAGACCAGCTTTATTCTCCTCCACATGTATTGAAAGGGAGTTAATAGTTCATCAAAGAAGGCTTGGGAAAATTTACAACTTAACAAAGTTTTACTTGTGCTTTGGAAAGGAATTTGAGATATACACTGACTAAGTTGCGGTGGATTTAAATGTAAGGATATATTTAATTAGTTTTTTTTTTTTTTTTTTTTAAATTCTATGATTTTTAATTTAATTCATTTTTATTTTTAGTATTTTTTTAAAAAAAATTAATATGTGTAATATTTTATTTTTTATTTTGGTTTGATTATACCTTTAATCTATATAAAGTTTCAAATTTATTAAATACTTAAGTCAAATTAAAATCTATTTGTTGTCATTCTTTTTTTCACCATTTAATCTTTCATACCATTAAAAAGTTCTAATTCATTAAAGTTCAAGATGTTGAGATCCTCAAACCTTTTTTTTTTTAACTATATCTACAAGGTATAGTAGGGGAGAGGGGCCTATAGTGGAGCAGGGTTCAATAGTGGGGATAGAAATAGTCCTCACTGGGTCTCATAGGGGAACACCTTAATATTCAATTGCAAGACACTTTTTGTCCATAAAGTACATAAACTGACAAATCATGTGATGCCACATCAACGCACCAATAAAACATGACTTTAGTGCACCACTATTGGTCTCACTTTTTTTTTGGACCTTTTTGGATACCTCAACAAAAAGCATGCTGATGTGGCATCATATTTGATGATGAGGCCCTAAAACGAAATATAGAAACACATAAGTTGTCAAATAAATTGTTGTACAAAATTGGGAGTGAGATAAAATTTCCATGTAAGATTTTGAGAGATGCAAAGTTAGGGCACTCCACTATGGGCCCCTCTCCCCTAGTTCATGTTGCCAAATTTTTTTACTA
This sequence comes from Sequoia sempervirens, assembly GCA_007258455.2. Classification (NCBI taxonomy): domain Eukaryota; kingdom Viridiplantae; phylum Streptophyta; class Pinopsida; order Cupressales; family Cupressaceae; genus Sequoia; species Sequoia sempervirens. Next base: position 17,767 of record VDFB02116000.1, read on the forward strand.
TATGGTAACTCATGAAATTCCACCATTTGGAACCTCCCATATCATGCATCCTATCCACACATTTAGTGACCATAATGAACCAAGTAACTATTGTAATATTATGGTTGGCTACACCTTGACTAGAATCTTTGTCACAACCTTAAACATTTATATGTCTAAATGGACAATAATAGAAAAGCTGAGGTGAAAGGACAAACAAGATTCATAAGAAAACATTGTACCACAAATCATAAATTCACTTTGACAATACTTACTAAGGAGGCTAAATAAAATAAACATATATTGTATTATTCTTTTTAGAATTTCACAAGGTATTTGACATACTCCCATGACACTTTGTCATTGACAATTTTAAGGCTTTAGGCTTTCTATGTTTGAAGGTTTCATTAGTGATGATACTCCAAATTTATTCTTGGTAGGGTATGAAAATTGGCCAGCAAAATAGAGGATGTTTACAAATCTGGATAAGTGTTAAATAATTTCCCACTAGATTTCCTACACTTTTTGGGGTCTATATCAATGAACTTAAGGAAATTGTGTCAAATACACTAGGTGATATGGTTGGTTTCTTTTTTACACTTTGTGGACTCTATTGTTATTCTCTTATTTGTACATGATATTATCTTGATGTCTCACTCAATGAGGGGTCTCTAGAGATAGTTTAGTATTTTAAATTCATTTTGTGATATATAAAAAAATAGGTTAACATAAAGAAAATAAGATTTGTAGATGCAAACATTTCTAAAATGCAAACATGTGATGTGATTCTAAATTATAGAGATAATAAAATTGAGTTTGTTTCTTTATATTCTTACCTGGGGTCCTCTTCTTTAGTCTACAATTTATCTTAAGTCTAGCAACTAGGCCAAGTCTAAGGGATATATTTCTCTTTTCACCCTCTAAAAATATCTTTCTCAAGTTTAGTTTCAAGAATTTCATACGGAGATCCTCCTATTTTACTCATTACTCATTCCTACCCTATTGCATGTTTCCAAGATTTGGGGCCCATACCTTTGGGTTATGGAATGAATTTAGATAGAGAGTATTAGCTATGATACTATCTAAACATATTCATACTAAAATATTGGTCCCTTAGGCCATCATCTTTGTAAAATTTAGTGAAATTGTTATTTCTTCAAAAGTATTTCATGTGATGACTATGATACATAGGTTGAGATTGATGAGCACCTCCCTAATTAATATTCTTAGGTACATCCTTGTTTTGATCTTAGACCATTTTTGGTAATAGAGTATCATGGGTTTGAGTCTTACTTGTTTGTGAGAATCTTCTCTTTGTTCTACCTCAATGACCTTTATATTGCTAGGTTACCACCACTGAGTTTTTTATTGAACTCTTGATCTCTTGTAAGGGGAGATAAATATGGGTATTTGTATTGAGATTTATAAATCCTACATCGAATCCCCATGGATTACACTCAAAGAGAAACTATCTTAAGTAAATTAATGTTAATCAAAGCTATATCTCTAATTTAATGGTGGGATCATCTTCTTATAGGATACACCGAACTCCATCTACCTTATAATCTAAGGGTTTAAAATAATAAAAAAGTTGCATAATTTGCAATTCCTTTCATTATGTTTCACACTCATTTTAGCCCTTTTCTATTGGTGTGCATTTGAACCATTTTTATCCCTTTGTCCCTTCTTCCCAAGTCAGGTTGTATCCCTTTTTGATGCACCCTTTTCCATTTCCTATATGGATCCCTCTTAGTTTAATATTGGTTCTAAATTTTCTTCATTGTAAGTATTTTCCCCCTCCTTTATGCTCCCTTAACCCTTCTTAGAAACTAAATTCTTACTCTCTTTGGCCATTTCATTTAATGAGATTCTATCTCCCAACCTATATGCAAATCATCTATTTGAATTCTAGAATCTTGCATCTTACATGGCTTGTCATAAATCATGACTACCACATTTTCCCTTGAGTTGTCATTAGAAATTGGACCACCTTGGGATTCGATACATATCCACTACCTCAATGGGAATATGGGGGGAGAAAATTCCTTTCATCCAATTATCATAAAAATTAATTGGGAGATACCCTATAGAAGTTAAGTAGGGTTTTTATTGTGTTTTGGTAAAAAAATGTTTGAAATTATGTGGATGCAAGTAAGACAATTATAGTTGGAGTTTGAACTGGTTCAGTTGGGTAGGGTTATAGTTTCAGTTATTTTGCATGTTAAGAAGCTTCTAGCAAGAATTTTGGTCGCTATAGGAGATTTTTGGATGGTAGTTGAAGTCATGATGAAATGATGATGAAAATGATGTAATCTATTTTTTCAAGCAATACAAATCCTATTACTGCTAAAAAATAATAATAATAATTGGGAGATTAATCAAATTATTATTTTTAAGTCCTACTCCATTTTCTTCTTAAATCTCCTCAAAAAAATGATAAAACAAGCCTTAGTATCTCTCACTTTAACATATAAACAATAAATTAATTTACTTATGATATATTGTAGAGTCATTTTTTGTGAAGCAACAATGCTATGTTTTTGCTTATTTATTTTTTTTAGTGAGTTACCTTTTATGTTAGATTATACAATAAACTTTAGAGCCCCAAACTAATTTCTAAATTTAATCACTTCAATTTGGATAGCAATTTCCTATATTTTTGCACTGACTTGTAGAGAAGTTTTCATATGGTTTTAGTTAAATATCACCTCATTTTCCATCTCTTTACCTTCCCTTATCAATTTCCATCCATTTTTATAAACCCCCATATCTATTATGTCTTTCTTTCCAACTAAAATATCCTCCTTGCCTCTTTTTAATCTATATAAAATCCTACTTTAGGTTTTTCTTTGGTTTTCTCTTTAGATCTCATCATCCATTTATCAAATTAGCATTTTCCAATTCTCATTTTAAAATAATCCTCAAACCCATATTATTATTTTATTTATTTTTCCATTTAACACTTTTTATTTATCTACCATCATATGTTTTTTCCTTCAAACCCTAGTTAGCATATAGCATAGGTTTTTCTTTGGATTTCCCTATGATTATATTTAATTTTTTTACAAACAAAAAAAATTCCCATAATTTATTTAGATATATTTATACTCATCAACCTATCCAATTTTGGTTTCTATTAGTATTAATGTCTCTTTCCCAACCTTACCCTTGCTAACCTTTCTCCTTTGTTGCCATTTTCCATAACACTTAACATTTTTCATGTTCATGACTTTGACTAGTTAGACTTCTTTGCATAATTATATTTATTTTAATATTTTACCATTGAAATACGATAAGTGGATTTATGCTTAATATCTCACAAGGGTATTGAATAATGTAGGCACTCATTTAACCACTTTCTTTGGTAGGGTTTCCTCTTTAAAATTGGCACTTGTCACTGAAATACAAAATAATCTATGTAATATTGAAAGGTTCCAAGAGAAAAGTGTCATATAAATGACAAGATGAATCTCCCTTAAATTTGTAGGCTATTTTGACATACTAGACTGTCGTGCTACTAGAGGACATCTCCTAAGGCTAGGTTCTAGGATAGGACATCATTTGGACATAGGGTTGGACATCATTTGGACATAGGGTTCCAAATGGTCAATTCCTTGGCCTAGAATATCTTATAATTAAAATTGAAACATTTTGACTCGCACAACCCATATTTGGGGTGAATGAGTCTTTGTCTCAAGTGTACCTTTCTCATTTTCTATTTTTTCTCACATAGTGTATATTGGCTTGGTTTTGACATATCTTATCACTTTAACTTATTATTTACACATGTATTTTCTTGATAAGAGTCCTTATTTGAAAATGATTAGTCAGTCATTCTAAACCTTCTCTAATTTTTATTTGATCTTAGAACATAGGGGACATTTCAACCACCCTAAGACATCTCAACCTTGGGCACACTGCTTAGTCACAATGAAGTCCTTACCTCAAAATATGATAAAATTAGGTTTGATACCTCTCTATTCTATCTTGAACACATTTCCAATGGGAAGCACTCTTTATTAGTGTGTCTTAACTATGTTTTTCACCATTTCTAGTCAACTAGTCCCAATTTAAAACATCTTGCTCCTCTTTTTAGATTTTAATTTTTCACATCTCAAATTCTATCAATTTGTCAATCTTAGCTCAATTTGTGTTATAATTAGGTTTAATTAGGATTCTTTCATATAATTTAAATTGCTTAATTTTAACTTAATTATGCCAAAACTTAAGAAAGATAACCTAACATTATTATTTATAATCTTTTATTTGACATTAATTAGAAATCATCCCCATTCCTAACTCAATTTACATATTTCCTTTCCATTATCACTCCTTTTATATTTCCATCCATTTCCCTCAATAATCTTATCATTTTCCTCTTTTTATCCCTCTTGGATCCTTCTTGTTTCCCTTTTAGAACCTTTTGAAATCCTAGCTAAGTGGTTTACCTTTTACTTTCCTTCGTCCACTTTCCAAACTACCATTTTTTTGTATCCTATTATAGGACCCTTTTCATCCTTATATTATACTTATTTTTATTTATTTTTATCTTGTAATATTTTTATATTTCCCTCCCCCATCTCTCCTTTCAAACCCCAATAAAACCTACTCTTAGCTTTCCATCTTTCAGATTTATCTTCACACTATTTCCCCCTAATTTTTTGTTTTCCTCTCCTCACTTCAAATAACTTTCCAAATATATCAATTATTTTATTTATGTCTCACTTTATCTAATTTTCTCTCTCCTAACCTTTCCTTTTTGTATCCTTTCTACTTATTTCCATTTTCCATCAACTATTAGGGTTTTTCTTGTATATGCTTCAAAATGGATTTTTTTTCTAAATATAGAATTTATTTCAATATTAGGTGGATTTGTGCTTAAGAAATCATAAGTGGACTAGTTGAGGTATAATTCCTTTTAAAAATTCTAATTTGTAGGATTTCCTCCTTGAAATTGGTATTTGTAAGTGAAATATATAATAATTTGTAAGTAATATTGAAAAGTACCAAGATATAAGTGTACCAAAAATGACAAGACAAAGCCCCCTATAAATTTTTAGTTCATTTAATATACTAGAGTTCACCACTAGCTAGGTGAAGAATTTCCAAATAACCATGTCCTTGGATTAGAATTGTGACACCCTCCATTTTGTTATGTTTTTTCTTGATAGCTCAGATACTTAGTTGGACCTTATTTTATGTTATGGTTGTTCTATCACTAACAATGGGGTGATGATAGTCTATATGGATGTGATGATACATTATATGTATGGTGATTATGTTTAATGTGCTTTATGTTTGCATAGATGCTTAGTTGTGATGACATTGCTATATATGCTTTTTGTAGTTTAATTGATATATTATCTCGTCAATTGATGTGACATTGTATTGGTGAAGAGAATGGTATTGCATCACTCGCTTGCGAGTGCCCTATGATTTCCATGATTCTCTCTTCATTATGTGTATGAATTATTATTTGTATACATGTACGACTTTCACTTTTGTTGTAGGTTTGCAGGTACAGGACAACGACTTCATCTAGTTTCATAGGTCTGAGCGTGTCCACTACTCAATAGTAATGATTGGGAGATACTAACAGGCTACCTAGTCAAACCTTTACCCTAGCACAATGTGTCATCAGTCTGTATGTTGGTCATGTTTCTTATCCATGTTGGTCTTGGTATTTTATTTATCGTGCAAGTTTAAATTGTAAGGATTAAATTATATGTTGTGATTAGTATTTAATTAATATGGAGATTTTATTATAAATTAATTAATTTAATTTAAGTTATATTATTAAGTGATTTTAATTATCAAATTAATTGGGAATTAAAATAAATAAGTTATTTAATTGTAAATTAGATTAAATAAATTGTTTTAATTTTTAAATGCATATTTGGGAAAAGATATTAGAAATATCTTGGTTTGTTAAAGAAGAGATATTTGTTGTGTAAACAAGAAGTTACAAGGATTTGTTTTCTGATTGTCTTAAAATTGATTGACGGAGAGATTGATGGAAATTGGTAAAAAGAGGAAGATGTTTACAGTACAAGAAAGAAAGACAGAGGTTTTTGGGAAATGAATGAATTGTTTTGTGGTTTGAAGAAATTGTAGATCTTAGAAGCTTTCTGATAATTCTAGGAATCTAATTTGTGGAAATTCTTGGCTGTGGTTTATTTCTATTCTCAGGGAAGTGGCAATTTTTTTGGAGGAAGCTTTGGCAACATTGGCGAATTGAAGTTATAGGGAAGCTCCACATCAATCCTCGAGGTAACAATTCTTATAGAACAGGTTCTTTAATTGTTTTTTTGTGAATTTTGATTTGAAAGAGTTATTTAATTAGTGTAATGCAAATTGGAAAAAGATTAGAAGAGGTTTTCATTATTGTAGAAGCTTTTGTTTTTAAAAGATAGCCTGAAAATCGAACCTCTATAGAAAACAATTTAGTTCCTCTATGTAAATTGATCATTTGAATTAGATTGAAACCAAAAGAAATTATAGATCTTTGTAGAAGATATTTGTGGTGATAGGAAACCTTTGTAAAATATTTATACTTTGTTCCTGTAGAAGATTTCTTTCTATAAAATTATGGATCCTGTGTGTAAAACTCATCTGTTTCTCCTGTAGGAAACTTCTACATAAATAATTTGTCTTCCTGTAAAGAAGTTGGTTGAAATTTACATATATAAATATATTTATATATATATATATATATGTTGTATATATATATTGGAATATATATATATATATATATATATATACATATACAAACATATATATATCTTTATTTATTTATGTTTTGATTTACCTTCTGTTAAATTTGTGAAATTGTAAAACGGATTTGAAAATCACCGTACGCAATTTTTATAAATTGCAGGGTTTTTATTAAAGAAATTTTGTATTTAATGGAGGCTAGGGGAGCTACCCCCATAGCCATCCCTCCCACATGGGAGACGGCAGTGCCGACATGGCCAACACTACCGACCCCCTATAGTAGGAGCTCAGCTGTACAACGTCGACCCTAATTCGTATATGACTGTTTCTTTTAGATTGTTTGTATTTAATATATAATATATATCATATTTATATAATATATATATATATATTATATATATTGAATTCAAAGAAATATGTAATCTATTCTTTATTTTAAAGAAAATGAGGAAAATAGATTTTGATGTTAATGGATTTTATATAGATAAGTGAGTTCTTTTATGGTATAGTTGATTTTATAATTAAATAATATATATATTTATATGTATATATATAATTGTATTTAATTATATATATACATATTAAATATATTTGTTTAATGTTTGTTTATTGCAATAGATATATGCAAGCACAATTAGTTAATTAGAAATGAATAATTAGTTTAATTGTGAAATTGGTTTAGATATTATGTGTGATTGTGAAACTATAGTTAAACTTGTGATATTATTTCGTTGTGGATTATTAATGAGAATTGTGTTTTGAATAGTGTATTTTAGTGTGAGATGTTGTTCTATTGGATTTAGGAAATCTGAATAGTAGTGCTTTTAATTACATGAGATTGTTTATTTTAATTTCTAGTATTTCTATAATTGGGAGCTATGGGGAATATTTGTTGTAGAGGAAAATATAAGTCTTCCAAATTATAATTGTGAAAGGGTTGTCATCTCTATTATTTGCCTTGAGATTTCCTTGGGTAGTGCATGTAGTTGGATTCAGTATTGAACATTCGTAGGGATGTGTTATCTCTTGTGTTATGTTATTATCAGTTTGAGCACTGTCTACCCTTGGGTGTAGAATGAGTTATTGTGTTGTCGATAGGGGAGTGGCTTTCAACAGGGGCTAGGACACAAAGTGGTCCTTGGATAACTTGTGTGGAATTCAGTGTAATCAGTGGAAATTAAATAACCTACTTTAGGGGAATGGGTAGTTAACATATTTAACTTGATAATTAGCCTCACTCATTGGCTCAAGGGCTTGTGTTAGACTTAAGATGAGTCTAGAAGGCCTGGAATGGAAAGGTTGTTATCTTGTCTTCTTGAAAGTTAATCAATTCCATACTAGTGTGCATGTGGGGCTGGAGTTCGTAAGAGGTTACCAAGATAACCCAAGATGGCTGTCGGGACCTAGTAAGATCTCCTTAGGATAACCAATGCAACCTTTGTGATGACACTCCTCCTATGACAACAGTCGATTGTATTGTATAGTGGTTGTACTTGATTTTGTGATTCTGGAAGCAATGTGACCCTATGTTTTGTATTTACTAGTACTGTGTGATTTTGTACCTTGCCTGTGTCTAGAGGTAGTAGGTTAGTCTTGGTTACCTATTACTATCTCCTAGCACGGGGGTTGGTCCTACGGGTACCACATGGCTAGGTGGTGTGCACCTTACTCTGTTGAGTTTCTCTTACTGTTCGTGATGGCGAGATCTTCTTGTTTGAGGAACTCGTGTGGTTCTATAGATTTTTACTTCTCTTTATTCATTGTAATAGTGGACACTATATATTGTATTCCTTATTTGTAATCAAGGAGGAACCCTTGTGATGTAGTTGTAACATTATGTATGATCTTTTCATCATTGGATTAAATGGTATATATTGTTTATATGGTGTTGTATCTATGGAAATATGTTCACTACTTTTCTTTGTGTTAGTTTTATTATGGAATGGTGAATGCTTTGTTGTATGTTGTTATCATGAGTTGATTCCATATACTATGTTTTAGAATAATTTTGTAAGTTTTGAATTCACATGTAGACATGTTGCATGGCCTAGAGGATGTATGTGTTAGAGTAGTTTATTTCACTTGTCATTGTTACTCTTTTTAAGAGAAAAAATTAGTTGTGCTTCCACAGTGTTACATCGTCCTCTAGGTTGAGGGACGGGGTTTTACAAGAATCACTTCAAATTGAAATGGTACCCTTATGATGTCTTGTATATTTGGTGTGAATGAATCTTTTTTCTAGACATGCATCTCTCATATTTTTTTTCTTTTGTTGTATTTTGGATTGATTAAATATATTTTATTATTTAAATCCATTCTTGACACATTTCATTGGCATGTGTCCATATTGGAAAGTTATTAAAAAAAAATCGTAGACCTCTAATTTTTGAGGTCAATTTGACATAGAGGACATTGCCACTACCCTATGTAATCTCCTCAAGGTTGGGTGTAGAGTTTCAAAAAAATAAGTTTTTTCTTGAAAATGTGTTAAAATTTGGTTTGGTGCCTCTATGTGTTTCCTCATCCTACTTCCAATCATTAAAAATATCTACAAGTGCATAGATTAACCTTCTTTTTCACCATTCCTAGTCAACAAGTATTGATTTTAAATATCATATTCCTCTTTCCAATTTTGTGTCTCCAATTCACACCACTTATTAACTTTTTAGTCTTAGATCATTTTTTTTATTAATCCAATTTAGGGCTATCTAATTCACATTAAAATTACTTAATTTAGCCTTAATTATCTATTATTTTAAGAAAGGCAACTATTTTTAACTTTCATTTTTGTAAAATGGTAACTAGCATGATTTTATGCTTCTAATTTGTTTAACACTCCCCCATGCTCATTCCCTCCTTAGGATCTAACTTTATATCTTTCAAGTGTTCTATTTTTATGCTTCCAAAATGTTTTATTTCTCCTCCTCCACTATCCATACAACATATTTGATCCTTATTCTCATATTAATTCTTTTTCTAATCACTCTTATGTGGTTGAGTATCTTTTCATCTTCTTTAATCACACTTTTCCTCTTGTGGGTGTGAAATTATATTCACACATTATCACAAGTTAATTAAAGAGTCTTAATTAAGAATTTATTTTCCTATTGTTAATTTTTCAATCTTGTGACATGTATCATAAGATTGGTTTTCCACTTCTTTTCAAGGTCAAACAAAAATCATTGCAACAATTTTTTAAATCACCCTAATTTTAGGTTGGTTGTTAGTAAAGGTTTTGTAATGACCTATCTATTGTAGTTTCTTTGTTGTTCCCTAACTGTCCTTTACTATCTTGTTGTTCTTATTGTTTCTTCTTGTAAAAGGGTCTAGACCCTTTCAAAATCCCATGATTAACTTTATCAAAAACATGCATATGAAAATATACGAATGCAATGAATGTACTAATTAAAAAAAAAAGATATATATCTTAATTATTAATATATAAATTAAGTAAAAGTTAGATATAATAATATATACAATGAAAACATCAGGGCCACTGTGGCGAATAATTATAAAATTGCTAGGCACAACACCATTATTATCAATGCTATGGTGGAAAAGTTGGAAAAAAATCAAAAGGGCTCATTGGTCGTGGACTTGGATGCAGACAGAGGTTGCAGCAGAGCTGCTGTTGAAGGGGTTTTGACTCGTACCTAGGCTAATACAAAGAGGAAGGCCCCTGCTTCTCCACATACGGTTCAAATACTTAAGCAGGGGTTAAAGGATATGAATGAAGTTGAAAAGGAAGCCGAGGAATTGATGAATACCTTGGAGTAGTGCTACTGTTGTTGTTTCTGGCTTTTTGGTGGTCCTTTTTTTGGGCCCTGTTATCTCTCTTTGATATCGTTTCCTTTTTTGGGACAGTTGTCTATTTGTTCGAACTTTGTTTGATCTATCTTTGTTTGTTTTAACTCTGTGGTTTCAGGTCCCTGTAAACCCTGTTGTTTCCTTTTCAAAAATATATACAATGAAAAGATAAATAAAATAAGAAAAATGACTCAACTTTATATAAAATACGTCATTTGTTAAAATATCAATACAACATAACACTTTCTTTAAAATAAAGACAAAATAAATATATAAACTTTACCATAATACATTAACCAAATGATGTAACCCTTCTTTTTAAATGCATGCATATTAAGCTCAATTATGTGAGCATGCATTTGGAATTATTGAAAAAATTCTTAGATTCGATCGAAAAACAAGAATCCATTCATTACAAATCATGCAAAGGCACGTAAATGCAAAATACAAAAGAATCCATTCATTAGAAAGTAGTGCTATTCCCTATCATCTCTGTAATTTTTTAATCTTCAAGCATTAGATTTGTTCATAATGTTCTTTTAAACAAAGACAAATATGCGTGGAAATTTTATTCAATTACTGTTCAAATGCTACTGCTTTTTAAACTAATTTTTAAGTAAATTTGCCTGCCAGATTCCAACAACAAAATCCATGCTATTCCCTCATGTTGTAAGTATATCTAAAAGTTCAAAAAAAAAAAAAACTTAAAATACACCCGATCAAAAGTTATTTATTTTTATGATTAAAATTTTAAAATTATGTGTGTTTTTAAAAATTAAGGTTATCTAATTTTTGGAAATTAAAAATTGAAATGTTTTTACATATATTTAAGTTTTTTAAAATTATTTCTCAAATATTTATTTGTATAGGAATATTTTTAATAGAATTGTATAATTTATTTTTTAAATAGATTAAATATTATAATTAAATAAATAAAATTTTAAATGTATAAACATTCCAAAATTAATTCTAAATATTGTTTTATTTTTTTTATGATGAGATTATTATTTAGTAAAATGTTAAAATAAAATATGTAAATTTTAAAAAAAATATTTAAATATATAGAGCTTTTATTAATTGAATATAAGATAAAATTGTTTGTAAAAAGGTTGAATAATCAAGATTTAGAAATTAAATTTTCAAACGTTATTGAAAGTTATATTTTTACATGTTTAAAATATTTATTTATATAGTAATGTTTTTAATAGAGATATATAATTAACTTTTGAAATAGATTATATTTTAGAATTAAATAATTCTAAATAAATTTAAAAATATTTTTAATTAAAAATTATGAATTTAAGGTAAATATAGTTTATTGTATATATATGTATATTAGTATGTATGATGTTTTCTAAAATATATATTCATTTATCTTTTTTTCAAACAAGTTTGAAATTTCTCTCAAAGAAATGAAGATATTGTTATCAAGGGGGAATTATAGATATGGAGGAAAGCCCTTATAAAATTAAGGGAATTTCTACCTTTAAGGAATATTTTGTAGTTTTCAGTAGAGCCTCCTTCTTGAATTTAAAAAAAAAACACTTTCAGCTAGTCGAATAAAGATAGTAAGAATTATTCTCTCAAAAGGATTCAAAATTGGGGAATAGAATAAATTTTGGTTATAGCTGGTATTGAAGAAGGGAAAACGAGAAAACAAGATTGAGTCTACTTAAGATTATCCTAAACCTAGGGAAAAGGGGGAAAGAGAAAAAATTCCTCTTTGATTTGATAGATTGTGTAAAGACTAGAAGGCCTCTTCCCTTTCTAGTTCTAAATGAAGTTAAAATGTGCCATTTTTAAAATCAAGGGTTAGGAGACCCATGCTAAGAAATGTTTTTTTTTAAGAGAATTACGTAATTCTAGGGACAATATTAATTGCACTTGTTACTTTGATAGAAAGTTAACAATATTGGGATTTTGTTGCATTATAACACGAAACTTGTTTGAACTTATTTTTATTTACTAATCATGAAAAAGGGAAAGTGGAGAAATAATTTTACTCTATCCTATTTGGTCTTAATGTGTTTTTAATTTTTATTGATTCCCCTTTAATAGAGTGGTTTGGTTTGTTGTTAAGAAACATGAAATTTAGTTTTCCATTTCTTTTGTATACACGTATAATGACTATAGAAATAGATGTGAATTGTGGAGTTAGCTATATACTAAATTTTTAATGTACCCTAGATTAGTAGGATATATTTTAATATGATTGAGCATAAAGAGGATAATAAAAAAAAATTTAAAAAAAAATATTCAAAGAGTAATTTATAAGTTACTTGTCTAAAGAAGAAAGATCTTTCAAATTGACTAAACCTTTAGAAAAGAAAAAATAGATAAAAACCATTTTGTTCATTTGGTGCAATAACCAATAACGTTAAAAAAGAGTCTACTCTAGATTAGATATATTAGATGGACATAATTTTTATAGTTTCTAAATGTGAAAGATAATGATTGTGTTCATGTGATCCCCTCCACTATGTCTGACCATTCTCTTATGGAAATGACTACTCAAGTCAAGGTGAATAGGAGATAGAATATTTATTATAAAGGGGGAATGTGCAACATGAATGCCAACATATTAGCTAGAATAAAGAATACAACGATGGTATTTTCACTATTAGAAATATTATCAAAAATATTCTCTTGTCTATCTACCATTGATTTCTCAAATATCTTTATCCTTAGCTAGAAAAAATTTCTTGTTAATGTGGGGAAATATAATTTTTTAGATAGAATAAGGAGTGAGAAGTTCCTAGAAGAGATTCTAATAAAAATTTAAGACCTCTTACATAATTGTCCTAAAAATGATCCCTTATAGTGTGAATTTATTATCGCTAGACATAAGTCAAGGTACATACAAATTTGAATTACTCAAGGGGGCAAGGCTATAGCCAAGATAAACTAATTGAAGGGGCATATCAAATGTAATAAATATTTCTTCAATATTTAACAAGAAAAAAATGATAGAAATATGGTTAAATCTATTGAGATTTTGGTTAGTCTATCTAATAGTATTGACAAGATAAAGTAGTACTTAAAGTAGTTCCATGAAGATTTATTTTGTTTTGAGGATAAAATAAAGAAAGTGTAGAGGCTAGATAATTTTGTTTGAAAATTATTCCTAAGAAATTGGGCAGGGAGGATGCTTAGAGTAACCTTGAGAAGTCTATTACTAAGGATGAGCTCTTTAGGGTCATTAACTCATTTTAAAATGACAAATATCTTAGTGTAGATGGTCTTCCTATTGACTTTTATAAATCTAATCTTGATTAGATTATCTTCAATTTAGTGGAAGTATATAAGTAGACTGTTAAGAAGGGATTTTCAAGGAAAATACATTAATAAGAACTTATAAAATTGATTCCTAAGGAAGAGAAAAAATTGTCACGAAGAATTAGAGATTGAGATTATCCTTCTCAACATCTTATATATATATATATATATAATTTATAGCAATAAGGTTTGTCTAGTATCCTCCCTAAGATAATCTTTGCAACTTATACTAGTTGTTTTAAATTAAGATACATCTTGGAATATCTTGTGACTACTTGGTAATGATTAGACTAAGCAAGGTCTATAAATATGGATGTAAACATGACCCTTCTATTCTTTGAAAAGTATATGATAGGATTGAATGGATTTTAATTTTTATGGTAATAAATATTTACACTTTAACAAAATAAATTGTAGGATAGTGTAAATTCTCTTTAAGGATCATTATTTATCATATTGAATGTTTTAGATCTAGAATATCATGTTGGAGTAATAGTAAACCCATAGGCACAACAATCTATCAACAAAATCAAAGAAATCTTTAAAAAATGAGAACTTGCATTGAAAATGTTGTATTACCTCATATAAAAATTCATTATAGTAATAATACACTAAAAATAAATAACCTTGCTATATTAGTAAGGGTAAAGGCCCTAAAGCATACATGATTATGCCAAGTTTCTAATACTATGAAATTAAACATAAAAGTAAAACAATAACCTAAGTAAGCTTAATTAAGGTGTTAATAGGTCCCAATATTATCTAGTAAGATAAAATATCACATTCACAACATAGCCTTCATACACATCTCATATACTAATTATATAATATAATGTATTATCATATATTTGTTATTGGTCAATACATGATTTTTCTCACATAATGATCTCTCTTATTCTCTTATGACATATATATTGAAATCCTAACTATATCATCATTTATTAAATCTTTTCATGCTTACTTACTACTAAATAGTTGAAGTATATATATTTTCATGATTATATATAAGTATATGTCCCTATCCATTCTCTTTTATAGTTATTCCTCTCTAGAGTTTCTTTAATTCATCTATAGGTTTCATAATAATGTTCTATTTCTCTATAACAACTTGGACTTCTTTTTGTATCACATGGGTGTGTGTTATTTTGCAACCATCCTTTGACATCCTTGTAGGTTTTAATCATTGGCCTCTATTAGGCCACTCTTTTGATTTTTCATCATAATGGGAGTTACACAACTCTATCCTACCAATAGGTCCATTACTTTAAATATATGAATATTTATTTTATGATTGAATACATACTTTTCATGTTATATGATAATTTCATAATAGTTGAAATACATGATCATGTTAAATTCACATGTACCTCAAAGTGGGCATAAATGTAATGGTGTAAATATCATACCCATGTTAACCCCATTTATTTCTATTGCAACCATGGTGTAATTCCTTTAATATAATTACATATCAACAAGTGGAAAACTCTCATGCTAAGTTTGGTTGATGATCTAATACATATCCCTATTCGAACTTCATCCTTAATTGTATCTATTCTCACACATTTAAATTTATCTCATCCCATTCGTGGAAGGTATAAAACCCAAACACATTTTGTATACCCACCATTAATTGACCTAAATTATGTTAGGATAGTGTGATATTTAAATATTTCAATCCTAATGTATAATGTATACCATATCTATTAACATCTTGGAGAGGTACATGGACACCCTCTTAGGCAGATGAGAGACAATATATTATTTAATTATTCTCCCAATTGTCTTTGAATACTAGTTGTAGTAGAATTATTGAAGGATGTGGAGAATGGTGATGGAAATAATAATTTTAAATAATGGTATCTGTATACACTCAAATTTGGTCTGGACAATTAATTAAATACAAATTATTTAATTAATAAATCTTTAATTATTCTACTTATAAATAAATTGAAAATTTTATTTATATAGTTCATTTTCTCTAATTCTTTCTATCTTAAATCATTTTCTTCATATCTTAATTAAATAAACAAATGTAATTAGTTTGTTTTATTTAATTAACCTCCTATTAAATTTGAATTCTAAATTTGAATTTAAGCACATGTCTACTAACTTTCTTCCACCTTCCACCTCATCATGTGTCTTAAGAAATTGAATATTTCTAATATTTAATTCAACATTTATCCTCAACAAATTCTTAACAAATTTGGGATACTTGGCTTTCATATCCATTTTATTCCTCCTCACACTTGGCAGTTTGTTCTTATGAAGGGAACACACTCCCCTTTTCTCTCTAACCTCTTCATCTTCAATCGTTCATCTATCCAAATCGAATCCCAACCATTGATTCCTGAAACCTAAGCTTATGCCTTGGAAAATATATAAATAAGCCTTCATTTTACTGCAAAAAGGATCCCAATCCTCATCTTTAGCAATTACACTCTGTAAAATTTTCATTAGCATTGTCATTTTAGAGAGAATTTTAGCATTATCTTTTTAGAATCAAGTAGTTTAATCATGGCATTTATATTAGCAACATCTTAATTAAAACATTCTCACCATATCATTTCATATAGCAACATCATAACATTATCATTATATCTTTGCATATCATTTACAACTAGTTTAGCAATCAATCATGTAGGAAAGATTTCTTGCATTTCCAGCATCTCTCATTTTTCAGGTTGTTATTTGGAAAGTCATGTGCACAAAAAATCTAAGAGTAAAATGACTTAAAGAATCCTTGGAGATAGAGAACAATGAGATACCATTGAGGGATTTTTTTGTTTCACTTCAATTTGTTATTTGAATTCCTTGATATAATGTTCCATTGGTGTGTTGTATAGGTTTATTTGCTTATTCACATTATTCATACACACATAAATTGGTGCCCACTATGGGACCTAGCCCTGTTTTTAGCATTTTTTGGCAAGTTTTCATTGGCAAGTTTGGTTGTGAATCTCAATGTAGCACACCCATGACTTCTTTCAGCACATAGGTGGTGACTTTTGGCGCATCCAAGCTCTGTTATAGCGCATCTGTAACATCTTTCAACGCATCCAGCTCCTCTTCCAATGCATATGTACATGATTTGGTTTTCCTTTTGTGTTTTCTAGAATAGAGCATCTAGTGTGTTTAATAGCACATGAAGTGATTCTTTTAGTGCATATGCTCTCTATTTTAGCACATACAGTTTTATTTGCAGAAACCTAAAATTTTGGGAAGTGATCTGTATATTTTTCTTTTGCAGGTGCTCTATATGTTTTCAAAGACATATCTAAGACTACTAATGATGTTTGCAGGGGCTGGAGCTATTTTCCTTTGATTAAATTAGACACCTAGTTTAATTACAAGGTCAATGAGCAACATGTATGTTGTGTTTGTAAAGTGATAGGCCTATGCTCTCTCATTTACTAGGTGACCAAAATGTCAAACTCACTCTTTCATTTATTGCAATAACAACTTTAGAAGGCCTGCCATAGTGGGAAAAAGTACTCACCCTACGGGAACGACCTAAGTGGGAACAACTAAAGCCAAACATTCCAACCCACTATAATCAAACGTGATTGTGAGGAAACTCACATTCAATGATAGTGTACATTGATAGCCATCCCCAAAGCCTTTGTTCTAAAGGTTGGGAGTCCTCTTGAGGGAGTTTATTATTTTTTGTATCGAATGGAAACCCTTACTAAGAACTTTAAGTGTAGTAGCTAGCCGAGTTAGCTTTCGAACATTGTGATATTCACAGTGCAAGGGGAGGGAAGAATATGCCCCCAAGATACTCACCATATAACACCAAGGATTTTTGGCCAAAAGTGGAGGTTCAGCTTTTGTTAAGACCTGGAAAAGGAAAAAACATGGGTGTCCTCTAGGGGGTGACATAGCTATGTGAGCTGACGGGTTCTAAGATGTGGGCTGTGATATTATTAATGACCCATGACATTAGGAGAGTATGACTAATCTATTTGCTATTGTTAAATACCAATGGAAATAAAAGGGATCGAACCAGATCCTAGAACATACACTTGATGTTTAGATCATAGGATGAAACAACTATTTTACTACTAGCTTCTATGTTTGAAATCATTTGTTTAGAAGAGCATCCATTAAAAACACTTAATTCACTAATTCAAAACAAGAAAACTAGACAAACTTTCAAAATTGTGACACTTCTAGTTTAGCGCATAAAATTCATCTTTCAACACATAGAGTTCATATTTCAACATATATAGAGGTTGTTCTAGCACATTTAACCCATCTTTCAACACATATAGGCCTTTTTTTAGCACAATCAACACCTCTTTCAATGCATATAGGGTATATTCTGGTGCATTTGTCTCATCTTTTAGCGCATAAGCTTCCTATTTTGGCACATTTAGTTGAAATTCTAGTGCATATGTCCCATCTTTTAGTGCATCTATTC
The DNA here is from genome assembly GCA_007258455.2 of Sequoia sempervirens. NCBI lineage: Eukaryota > Viridiplantae > Streptophyta > Pinopsida > Cupressales > Cupressaceae > Sequoia > Sequoia sempervirens. The sequence continues at coordinate 35,963 of VDFB02116000.1, forward strand.
CATTTTTCAATGCATCTACACCCTGTTTTAGCACATCCATCTGATACTCAAATAGAGAGCTAAATTGACCTTCTTTCTGATAATTAGAATCATATTTAGGGGTCCTTTTTAGAGCAGAGATCATTCCTCATTCAAACATTGGTTTTAAACTTAAAGAAAATGGCCTTTGCAAGTGCAATCCTTTAACTAAACATGGATCAAACAACTTAAAGTGCCTAATCATTCATCTCATCTTTGATTGTTAGTTGAGTTTCACTATCAAGATCTATCATCCTTCATCATGAAACAAAATGTTATACATTAGATTTTACCATAGTCTCATCAATAGGATCCATCATCTTATTTGGCTTAGGTATTTCATTGGCACTCCCAAAACAAAGATCAAAGTATAGTAAAACTCTATCACTTGCATGCCCATTTTAACAAGAGCTCAAAAACAAAAAAACTCAAAGAAAAAGAAATAGAAACCCAAACCATCATGGCAGAAGGAGAAGAAAATCCTTTTCACAGATTTCATCAACCTGAAATAGATGAGATAACTGATGAAGACATTCAACAAGCTCAACAAGACCCTAAATTTCACAAGTTCATGGAAAAGATTCTAGAAAAAGATGGAGAGAAATACTTTTTGATGTTGGAAAATCAAGGTGTAAAACTACCCAATGATTTTGATGTCAATCAATTGAAAGGAGCTCCCAACAAAACCGAAGCTGATTCACAAAACACAAATCTATTGAATGCTTTAACTCACCAAATGAAAAATATGCAACAACAAATCCTAGACATGCAAAGAGGAACCACACAGAGATATTTGTTGCAAGACATCTGTCCTTATCCATTTAACATAACTATGAACATGATACCTTTTCCAAAAACTTGTGAATTTCCAAGATATGGAAAATACAATGGCAAAACTAATCCTCAAGATCATGTAAGAGAATTCTGCACCATGAGTCTCGAATTTGCACATGAAGAAACCTATCTAATGAGATTATTTCCAAAAAGTTTGGGTGGTCAATGAATGGAATGGTTTTCAAAACTCCCACTAGGTATTAGATCATTTGAAGAGCTAGTATATAAATTTAATATTCATACAACATTCAACATGAAATAACCATGAAATATCTTTGCAACACAAAATAGAAAAATGGTGAGTCATTCCTTATATTTTTACAAAGATGGATATGATTATTTACTAGATATGCCTATCCTATACCTGAGAAAGAAAATATGGATATCTTTATTGATAATCTGAACAGTGAGATGAGTTATAGACTCCAATTGTAGTGTCCACCCAGTTTTGAGAAGTTGATTGATAATGGAATTAAGATTGAGAAAGCCTTGGTTAAAAGAGGAGTATTAAAAATATACAATGAAGGAACATTTGCTAACTCCTCTAATTATCATAACAGCAATGAAAAATATAACTTTTGGACAAGAAAAAAGAATGTTAGTGTTAACTACTGAAATTGTACCCTGTTGAACATGAAGTGCGACATTTCAGTGTAACATGGGAAGACCTCTAAAGTTGTAGGTTACTTGTAAGAAGAGGTCAACCTCTGGAGAAGGCCAGCTTCCTAGTTGGGTTATCACCTAAAACTACTGATTTTATAAGGAAAAGGGAGAAGGAGAATGCTTTAAAATTAAAACTAAACCCTATGGTGATACACCTAAACATTACTTGGATTTGAAACCAGATTTCATACACTTGCTTGCAATGGCTGAAGATAAATTTGTACAACTCATTTTTGTATATTTTTTTTTTGCAAAAGTGTTTCACAAACAAGTCTTAGTGCTAAGATTCCTAGAAGGAAAGTTAATTTCACATCTAAAATTCATTTACATCTTTCGACACAATTTTTAACCTGCAAACAATATACTTTTTGCATAAAGGTTCTAAAATCTGAGACAAAGCTTGAACGAAATAAACATTACCTCACTAAAAGCTTGATCAATCAGCTGACTAAACACAAAAATGCAAACAAAAAGTAGGCAAAAGCTTCAAATCAGTAATAATCAAGGTCTTAACTGAATTTCATCTCCAAAATTGAGTTACAATAGCATGCACAATACTTGTGAAAGGACTACCAAAAGTCACTATCTCCAAGAGTTGCATATCCAGAACTCCTCAAAAATGTGTTACAAATGTGTTTTTTAAACCAACACCAAAGTTGCTCCACAAAACAAGGCTCTAGAAACTTCATAAACTCGGATGGCTTTAAAAAGCCAAAAATATAGCAACAATATTCACTCTAAAAGGCTTCAATAAGTGTGAAAAGGTCAAGTTTGACCAAGTCCAAGATAAAAACACAACAAATCAACTCCTAGATGCTCTCCTTGTGCCTCAAAACTTAAAAAAACTCCTAAAACTTTTGCATATGTTGGCCAACCACCTTTACTCTTCTAAATACTAGCAAAGGAATAAATTCAATCATATCTATATTCCCTACGTACTTCATAAAGCATAATTCATCATTTTAATTTTAATTTTGCATTTGAAAATAGTAATTTGAATTAAGTGTTTTATAACAACAACACTTAATTCAAATTCTTTACATTCATAGTTAATGCAAAAACAAAAGAAGTATAATTCAAAATTATGTAAGGCACATACAATGAGTGAAAATTCCTTAGACATGAATTAACCAAGGCAAAATGACTAAAAATGTTAAACAATAAAGTGATAAAATATCACTTTCTTCAGCCAAAGAAATAGGGTTTGTAAACCCTAAAGGACAATCAAGCTTTCATTTTCTTATTTTGCACCTAAAGAGTTCATAGGCCACCAACAAAAAGTTTCCTCAAGCTTCTTCAATGGCTGTAAGACTGATTTGTAGAAGCGTTTCTTTTGGCAAAGAGACATGAAAAGGCTTTAAGGTAAAATTTAGAAGACATTTCTTTGGTATTTTATTTCATTCTTTAGAAGAAAAGATGCTCGAAACTGAGCTTTGTTTGATGAAAATGTTTGCATTCTTTCCTTTTCCTCTGCTTTTCCTTATAACCTTTACCATTTCAATCTGAAAAATGTATTCATTATATGAATAAAATGGTGGCTTTTAAACCATGACTTCTTGTGATTTTCTATTGAAGACAAAAGGTATATTTTGTGGATCTTTAGCTATGTCGCATCCTTATCTCCATGTAAAACCTTTTGATCTTTTATGTTCTTGTGTTTGCAAAATGATTCATTCCCATTACATAGTGCGAGTATGCTTAAAGTTTCTACACTTCCACTTATTGTTAATCTTCATCAATACTTTATTATTTCGATATGGCCATAGCTTCTTTATACGCATAACATTCTAGGTTTTGAAATTATGTAGTCCCTCATGAATATTTTACATACATTCTGAAAAGAATGAGTAAAAATCTATAAGAAACCATTTTGGGCCGCGGCTATAGAATTTTATTTCTGAGGTTTATTCCATCTGAAAGCTTAAAATTTTCCTTTACATCCACGTGTAGAAATACTCAAATACTTCTATGTATATTCCTTTTCTTGTTGTAAAATAGAGGTCTGGTTATTTCATGGTCGTGACCCTATGCTTGTAGGATTTTGCTTTGTTTTTTGGGTTAAGAAAAGAAATCCTTGCCTTCATTCTTTTATGTAGATAAATTATCTATTCCATTTATAATCCTATGATCTCACAATAGTGAAAGATGAACAAAATTATGATATTGAGTCCCTGTCAACTGCTCTAATAGTTGTTTTCATATTTGACTTAATTTTATCCATTAACAGTATATGCGTTTTGATGTTATACTAAAAGCTCAAATTGTTAGATAATACTGCTTGTTCCCCTCATGAAAACACATTGTAAGATTGATTACTCAGTTAGTTACTATTGTACTATCCTTAAACTAATCAAAAGATTGTACCTCAATCATATTAATGTTGTCTTTCCTTAGAACAAAAAACTTGAAATACTCCCCTTGTGAAGTATCTATTGATTAAAGGACAACTTGAACAGAACATTTTACTTTCCCTGCCTCTGCTCCTACACCTCATATATTACTGTTGTTATTGTATTTTATACACTGTGGTTTTCCTTTGGATTCATTTTTGAACTACACTTTTTACAAGGCTATTTACCACAATATGACATGATTGTTTTCTACTACTATAATGAGGTCTGTCACTATCATGCTAAGATCAAGATCTTTATATGTGACTGGAAGTTCCATTGAGTAGTGGCTTGTTACTTAAACTAGTGAATTTGATCAACTCACTATTGTGAATGATAAATCTTTTTTAAATTGGACTAGCATAAAATGAGGAAGGTCTCTGTCTCTATTCCTCTGCAAGCTTACTGTGAATCTTTCCTTATGCTCCGCACTGGCACTGTAGATTCATTTATGTGCATTCATTAGAGACTTTGATTATGAGACCCATATAGCCTAGACTTCACACATCTTCCATTCCTAATCCTATATTGGATGCATTGAGTTCTATCCTTTTTTGATAGATTGCACTAAATAAAGTAATCAAGATAGTCATAAGACTATTAGTACTTCCCCTTGATGACTCCTTGAAAACTTCTCATATTGTCAATGAGCAATGCAATTTGTGCTGAAAACTACTTTAAATGAGTTGAGCTCAACCCTTATGGGAGCCACATTTCCACCACTCATTTGATCTAAAAAGAAATAAAAATGAATGCGCCTGTAGCTACACATGAAACAAACAAATTAGGAAACATGACTATCTTTTGTGTGTATGTTGACCAAATGGTTTTCCTAAACCCTTAAGGAATTCATTGATATTTTGATGCACATGGAGATAAATTGATACATGGATAGGTGGATAATGTGAATGATCATGTATGGTTATGAATTTTCATTGCTTAGAGTATAACTCTAACACATTGCTTGACTACTGCAAGAACAAGAGCGTATGAAAACGAGGAAGGAAAAGCAATGAGGACAACACAGAAGCAAGAAAAGCACCAACCAGTCATTCAGGCAATGATTGGTCATCCCTCTACATGCACATTTATTTTCCTTCATTTATTCATGTAGTAATTCATCTTTATCTGTATCAAGGAAAAGTCAATCTCATGGCTTGTTGTGTGAGACACATGTGTCTTATCTCATTCAATAATGATTAAATTTTTAGAAATATGTGAATCTTTCTGTTTTACATGCATATGTATGAATGTAATGGTATGGAGTTGTAACCTTTTTTAGATTTTTTCATTTATACATTTGAATGTGATGAAGGAGGCTAATAAAAAGTACCTTATCTTTCTCAGTTTAAAACAAATTCTACCCTTTAATTTGAACCAATGAATGAAAAATGGGTAACATTTCTGGTGACCTTTGCTGAATGTTTTCCTACTAAACATGAAACCAATAGCCTAAACTTTTCCATTGGGCATGGAGTCATTAGGAAAAACTCTGAAATAGACCCAAAGCAATTTTGTACATGGCTGTAACTTATTAAAGCAGGTTAGGACACTTGGAAACTTATTGAAAATAGGAAAAACTGAAATGAAACTATTTACTGTGCTAGAACAACACTTAGGGAATGAAACAACAACTAAACTAAAGTGTGACAACACTTATTGAAAGCATGAAATCTAACCTAAAGCATGTACAATGATAAATCATACCTCAAAACAATGTTTGAGGTGAATCCCATTAACTAGGATTGATAACTTTTCTCCATCCATGTTTGATAACTGGAATGCATTATGCTCCTTGCATTCAGTAATAATAAATGGACCTGCCCAGAAATGATCAAACTTAGTATGCTTGCCTGGTCCACTCTTTAGCACATCCCACTTGAGAACAATATCACCCTCTTTGAAAACCTTGGCTATAGCTTTCTTATCAAACGTTCTCTTTGTTTGGAGTTGATGATACTCCAAAGTTTTCATTGCTTTATCTCTTGATTCTTTGAGCTCCATGAGCTCTACATATCTTACAGACATTGGATCATGTTCTTCAAACATTTCCAACTGATGAACAATGTCTAGAGCTAGAAGCTCTATAGATAAAGGTAATCTGGCCTCTTTACCATAAACAAGTACATATGGAGAATTACCAACTGAACTCTTAGGGGTTATTCTATCTGCCCAAAGTGTAGATTTCAACATGGTATGCCAAACCCTTTGATTCTCCTCCATGGTTCTCTTAATGATCCCGATCATATTTTTATTTGTACTTTCAGCTAAACCATTACCATGTGGGTAATAATTGGAGGAAGTATTAAAATGAATTCCGTGTTTAATAGCCCAATATGTAACTTTTAACCCAACAAAGGCAAGAGCATTATCTGAAATGATGGAGTCAGGAACTCCAAATTTGGTGATTATATCTTCATAAAAGCTCAAAACTGAAGATTCATTTGCTTCTTTCAAGCTACCACCTCTGTCCACCGTGTAAAACAATCTGTGGTTGTAAGCACCCACTTATGACTAGCACTAGATGGTGGATTAATTGGCCCGATAAAGTCAATGCCCCATCTCATGAAGGGTTTCTCTACCTGAATTGGATGTAAAGGAATAGTAGGCAGCTTTTCTTTTCTTGCAAATAAAGCACATTTAATACAATTTCTTAACCATGCATATGCATCTTTAAATAAGTTGGGCCAATAGTAACTAGCTCCCATAATTTTCCAAGTAGTTGTTTTTGGGGCAAAGTGACCTCCCGAAACTCCGTCATGAAACTCATGAAGTACTTTTTCTGTTTAATCAACATCAATACATCTTAATAAAGCACCATTTAGATCTTTCCTGAAAAGAATATTATCGATGGGGACATAAGGAATTGATTTCAATCAGAAGTATCTTCATTTTTCTCTATCTAGACCTGGTGGACCTTCCCCAGTTTGAAGAAAATGAATCATTTATTGAACCCAACTTGCAACTAATGCAGGTGCAATAGCTTGAACATTCTGAGGCTCATTTGTATTAGCTAAAACAACACCAGTTTCTGATTTATGTGCATCTTCAGGGGTTGAGGCAATTTGCTCACAAAGTCCTCTACCTCTGACAAGTTTTGTGATGCTGATGTCGACATCAAATTCCATTACTTTCCTAATCCACCTTGCTCTTTTCTCACTTAGATCTTTGTTCAAAAGGAATTCTTTCACACTTGGGTGTGCAACCAAAATATGAATTTTATTGTTTGAAACTAGAGGCTTAAACTTCTTTAGGCTTCTAATCATGTAGCGAGAACATGTTTCTCAACAAACATATATTTCTCTTCATAATCAACAAGTCCTCGACTAAAGAAAGCTATTGGTTGCTCTAACTTATCACTATTTTTCTGAACCAGCATAGCAGAAATTAAACTAAAGCTGCCAAAAGCATACAAAAAGAAGTATTTAGAGAAATCTGGATTTACCAGTGTTGGAGCTAATGCTAAAGCTTCCTTGATTTCTTCAAAAGTACATTTTTCTTCTCTTGACCAATTGAAATTGCATTCTTTTTAAGCATGGCAGTCAAAGGTTGTAATAAGTTTGCAACATCAGGAATGAATCTTCTTAAAAATTTGATTCTCCCTAAAAAGCTCTGCAATCCTTTCTTGTGATTTGGTAACAGTAGTTCAAGTATAGCTTTAACTCTTTCAGGATCAATGGTAACTTGGTCCTTTGACACTATGTGACCCAACAGTTTACCTTCATGAACTGCAAAAATACTCTTTTTCTAATTGAGAGATATTCCATATTCCCTACATTTTTCAAAAACTTGTTTGAAATGTGACAAGTGCTCATTTGCATTCTTTGAATATACAATTATGTCATCCAAGTAAACAAGAAAAAAATTCTGAATTAAATTCTGAAACACCATATCCATGGCACACTGAAAGGTGGCACCAGCATTAGATAGGCCAAAAGGCATTCTCTTGTAGGCCATAGTGCCCCATTTTGTTGTAAATGTTATTTTATACTGATCCTCCTCTTTGACTAGAATCTGGTTATAACCAAAATATCCATCTAGAAGAGAAAATATCTCTGAACCAGCAACAACTTGGAGAATCTGTTCCATAGACGTTAAGGGATAATGGTATTTTAGAGACGCTATGTTAAGGTCTCTAAAATCTACACATAATCTTATCTCACCATTCTTTTTTCTAACCAGAGCAAGGTTAGAAACCCAGGACATGTGTTTAATTGGAAATACAATACCCCCCTCAACTAACTTGGTCATCTCTTTGATATTAAAGGTTCGAGCTTGGGGTTCAAGGGTCTTTGTTTTTGTCTAACAAGCTTGGCGCCAAGTTCTAACTCAATTTTATGTTGTGCAATATGAGGATCAAACCCTTTTAAATCAAAATATTGCCAAGCAAAAACATCTTGATACTCTTGGCATAAAGCAATGAAAGCTTTTCTATCTTCAACTAAACAATTTTTTCCTAATTTGAGAAGCTTACTTTTAAAGATTTCTACTTCTTCATAATGATCTTCCTTCACTTGAATGTTGACTTTGTTCTTCTTAAACTGATCATCAGAATTGAATATGGATTCCAAGGTAACCAGCCTTTTGGGAAGTTTATTTATCTTCAGTTGTATCACTTGATCATCATACTGTTATTTAATCTTTTCCTGGTTCACTACAGAAAATTGATCTTCTTGGAGCAAAAAGGTTAAAATCTGCTCATCATTTTCAAATACCTGCCAGTTAATGTTGTTATCAGGAATTGATGGCCTGGTAACCACCTTGACATACTGTTATATCTTATCTTTTTTGACATTTCCTAGGATATCAAACTATGCTCCAATTGCTGCAAGCCTATCATCATGCTTATTCTAATTTCATGGAATAGAAATCAGATTGAAAGCGTTAAACTCTTCAATTATGTTCCATACTCTATTTTTGTACGACTTCAAAGCATCATTCTTGGCAACATTCAGTCCTCTAACCTGATTAACTATCAATTCACTATCTGCATAGACTTTCAAATAGGCAATCCCTCTTTTCCTTGCCCACTCAAGGCCTTGAATGAGTCCCTCATACTCAGCACTGTTGTTAGAACATGCAAAAGCAAAACGAAAGGCTGAACAATACTTATCACCCTATGGAGAAACCATCATTGCACCTCCACCTGCTCCATTCTTGCTTTTGGAACCATCAAAAAACATTTCCCAAAGTTCACTTCACTGTTGCAACAACTGATTTGTACCCTTTTCAAGGTTTGGAACCTCTGCATTAGGTTCAAGCATCACATAATTACCGATATCGACATCTTGAATAAGGTTTTTAGGACTGTCCAACACATTTTCAACTGCCCATTCATGTAACAACACATCAGGAACAGCTTCTTCTTGAAGTTCTTGAGCGGCAACCAACTCACTATTAGTAAAAACAACACAATTTGTGTCTGCAACAGTAGGAACAACATTGATAGGACTTGGGTTATATGGCTCAATGTGATCTTTAGCCAACTTTTCATATTTAATGGTAACTTTGGTTCCATATCTAGTTCTAAACAACATATGTGACCAATCAGCTAACACATAGCCTCCTATTTTAGTTGTAAAGTCTCTTGAGAGACACAAAGCAAAGAAAGGTGGAAGATCTATAACGCAAATGTTCTAAGGAACTGAAAAGTTTGGACAAGCATGAAGGGTAAGACTCAAGCCTTTTATAACTCCCAATGTATTAACAGAGGTACCATCCAATTAAATCACACTCCTTTCTCTAAAGGTTGATACTTTAGTCCAAGCTTATCAGCAATTTGCTTTGACATTACTGAGCTACGAGCTCCACTATCTACAATACAGTTATGAACTAACTTATCACCTATGATTACAGACACGTGAAATGGAGGTGGCTTGACTTCTTTTCCTGCCTCTTTACTGGGTTGTTTATCATTTTTTTGAGGATTATTTGTCAACACAATTCTAACTTGACCTATTGGAGACTCAAACTCATCAGACATTTTCAAATTTGACAAGGCTGACTGTAACATGTCTTTTTGACCTGGGATAGCTAATGAATCCCACATAGACATCGTTATGTTCATCTTTTTCATATTATCAATAATATTATAGGGTATAGCTAGGTTTACTTTGGTGAAGTCATTACACGTTGAGGAGAATAAAGCTGAGCTCATTAAACTTATATTCTCTACCGACGTAAGAACATAGATTTCTTGCATGCTCATCATTAATATCAATAAAGAACTAAATTCAATGCTGGTAGTTAAGAGCGTTAAACATTAAAAATACAAATTTAACCTAACATGAGGATGGTAGGCCAAATGTCTAAACTCTTGCTAAGTTTCAAGGTAACATACCTAAATATTTTATGAGAAATACAAAAGACAAAAGAACAAATTTGACTATGTCATGAGCCTTGTATGTTTTGAAATAAATATTTTATAAGAATATATTAGGAACATTTAAACAATATAATCATAACTATAATATAGTGTTTTGAAAAATAATAATAATAATATAATAAATTATGAAACAAAGTACCTTATAACATAAAATAAAAGTAAAGTAAAGATGATGATTGTTTTTAACATATTTTTCAATTAGATGTCAATTATATATATATATGTATTTTTTATAAGGAGGTTGGGATTGGATTATATTTATTTTTAGTCCAAAAAAATATTTTGTAACTAAAAATAAGATAGATATAAAAGACAAATTAATAGAAAATTGCAAAGACATTTCACCTCATTCACATCAACTTCATTCTATACTTGTTTCTTTTTCTTTCTCCATTGTTCAAAGCTCACCTAACTCTTCAAAAGGAAAGTACAATAATTCCTAGATAATTAATTAGGAAGCAATGCAAGTGTACCAAATCTAGTAAAATTTCAATAAAGTAACAATACTACATAAAGAATAAAAAAGGAAAAAGAGGAACAAAACACATTGTACAAATAATATACCTCAAAAAAACCCTACAAAGGAAAACATCAACCTCTAATGCAAACTCCAAATGTATTATTCAACAAGCAATAGTTACAATAGAATAGTAGAGTCTTTGTGTTTCAAAAATATCTCCACCTTAAACCTAAAGAAAATTTGGTAACACAACCCTACCTAAAAAATGGCATATAATCTTCATCCCAAGCCATCAATACATGGGTTAAGGAGACCCAAGAAACCATTAATGGTTTCTTAAAAATATGGGCTCAAACCATAAATCAAAACCAAGTTGAGGTTGTCCACTTTCAACACATGTTCCTCACTTCAAAATTAACTCCATAATTAGAATTCATTTTTTTTATTTCTAGGTTGATCCCTAAGACTTTGGGGGTTCAACATAACTCCCAATACTCATGTAGGTGTAGTAATATCTATTATACACTTTCTACAAATGATGTTATTAATAACTAATTAACTATGCTAGTCATATTCCACCTAGAAAACCCCTATTTATTGACCTCTTACAACCATAATAAGACCAATAACACATGTTGGCGAGTGCCAACTAAGTTATCTCAAGATTCTAAGTTGGACACCCTATTCCATGTGGGTACATTATTTACATATTATACAAAAATAAAATAATTACAACTAGACCTAGAACTTGCAAGGTGTACGACACCTATTTCCACTCTCTATCTTTTTCCCCAATCAACCACATGTACCCTCAACACCTCTCCTAAATAATCTTCCTCAAATCTTATCCATTCTTATATTTTATCCACTTCAATTCCAATAGATTCTTCATACTTTAAATAGTCTTCCTATAGAAATGGTCTTCTTAAAAACTGTAAGATCATGATTAAGAGATGCAAGAAAATAACCAACCTTTAACAAAAATGATCATCTTAAGGAAACAAACACATTCACCACCCTTGTATGATTCCCCTCTCAAGAAACTTATAAATATAGATCTAGAATACTATTAGGAGACTGTGTTCTTTTCATGATCCTAGATCAATCCTAGTATATGGCTTTAGGGAATGAATATATGTCTTTATACTCATGCTATAGAGATATCATCTTGAATTTAGTATAAATTAAAGTACTCCCATGAAATGAAAATGATATTTCAATCCCTTCAAGAATATTTCAAGTCAAAAAGGTTAGTCATGTGATGTTTTTATCTAGACAAGTAATTTAAAATAAAAACATTGGTTTATATTATAAAATAACTAGAAATGTTGAACTAAGGCTACAAAAATTGGATAAATTTATTCATAAGAGAATGGTTATAAAAAATAACTATAGAGATTGAATAAACCACAAAAACTAAAAACTATTAGTAATATAAAATAAAACATTTTATAAAAAACACCCAACAATAAATAGTATCAACCTAGTTATGCGGAAGGTCAAATTTCTCAAAACTCTTATTTACTATGTCATATATGAATGCTTGATGATGATCATCAAGCCTAATTATGCCTTCCAATAATATTTTTATGAAGATTCCTAGCTATATGATTGGATAGACAATAATTCTATAAAAATGTCATGACCTAATTATAAAAAAATAAATTTAATCATTGTGAATGAGAGTATGCCTAGTAAACTATCTCCATTTAAAATGTTAGATCTCAATCTATACCAAGATAAAATGACAAGATATATTTTATGTTGCATAGATGGACTATTAAATATCAAGGTAACTTATGTCATTATTTTCAAGATATAAGATTATTTTATAGACTAGTTTGTTATCTTAAAAAGATTAAGTAATGTAAAAAAATTGTATTCCCTAAGTCATCTCTATTTTATAGGTGTTTATGTATGTTCCAAGAATTTTTCTATAACTTTGGCTTCCTATCATGTTTTACCTTTTGTTAGAATTGTGAAAATCCACAATACATGTGATCAAACAACAAACAAAATGATACCTTCCATGCAAGAGCTACAAACAATAATATGAAATATTCTCAACAAGAAAAAGCTACAACAATGAATCTCCAAAATCTCAAATGAGATTCTCCAAGAGATAATACAATGAGGGTTAAGTGCTTATAAGAGAAAAAAGCTAAATGAGAAAGGGATTAGATCATGACAAGTGTCAACATCTCATGCAGTGAGACATAATCATCTAATGATAGCTCTCAACTAAATAAAAAATTAAAATACTCATAAGTTTAGCTTAAGTGCAGGAAAATAAATTAGACTAGTAATTAATTAATTATCAGCTAATGCATGATTACTCTAACACTTTTCAAGAGAGATGATTGGTAATTAGTATTTAATTTTTCATGAAATTTAAATGTTTATGGATAGACATATTAAAACTTCTCATTTTTCATGGACTCCATGTACTTCTTTAGAAACAAGCTCCTCTCGGAGATTAGGTGGTAAAAGTGACACAAAATAAATTGGCCCCAAGAGATAGATTGTATATTGTCACTTATCTTATCATTATAAATCTTGAGGCATGACACAGAAAGACCTTTTCCCACACTAGTAGCAAGAATTTATTCTTTTCCTTGGTTTTTTACAATGGGAGATCCTTTATTATTATTTTAATTATTTGTATTATGTATGATGAATATTAAAGCACAAACAAGAGACATGTATGGAGTGCATCTGACACAGCTCAAATCATTGTGATTATCCTAGCAAAGGAAAAATAATTTTTGCATCAAGAGGAAAGTCATGATTTGAAGGCCTCAATCAACAAGTTTTATATTGAATATCCATGAGTACTAGAGAATAAAGAAAACCTAAGGTATTTTCTTGAAATTTTATCTATTTTAAAACACAAACCTCTTTTAATTCTATTTGGAAGTGTGTGAGAGGAATTCAAAATAAATAATTCCAATTTATCTTCATTAATATACAAGATAGAACCATTAGTGTAAGCAATGAGAATGGTCTTCATGATTTTAAACTCCATCACACTTTCATCTCTAAATAAAATTATTTTACCTATAAATTGGATATGAGATAAATTATACATATCTTCAATGGGGTAAGTGCACCAAGATGGTTCCCAAAAAGGGGGCTTAAGTGGCCACTTTTTTTCTGAAATCAGGAAATACTGACCTTGGACATGAAATTGAGGATAGTTACACTCAAAATTTTGAGATAGAACAAAAACAAGGATCGAAGTGCTTCGAGTCTACTTTCTAAACTACTAATTTATTTTGAAAAAGGTTGAGATTAAGGGGTTCAAAAGAGGGACGTACACAAATTGGTGCTATTTTTGTCAGAAAACATAACATAGCAACTCTTGTACGACCTAAGCACGATGAAATTTTTTGTAGTATTTTTAAAATCGCTATGGTCAAAAGTTACCTAACAGTATCTAGTTGATGCATGATTTTTCTGATAATTTTTTAATGAATATTTGATTTTTTACTAATTTTCTAAGTGGGCACTTCCTGAAAAGCAAAATTTTGGCCATGCTCCCCCTAAAATTTTTTGAAGGTAATTTTTTATTTTTTATTTTTAAATTGTAGAATAGAGTCTAGTTTCTAAAAATGTAATTTATTTGAAATTTTGATGAGCGGTTAATTTATAATGAAAAAAACCAAACACTACTTTTTGGTGAAAAAGAGACATACAAACAAAAGAAATTATGGATGAAAGGCTTAACATTGTTAAAAAGTGAAAAAAATTACATGTTGGATAGCTAAGAGAGAACCTAACATTACCCATGTGTTTCCTTTTGTTGATATTGAACCAAATGCAATCTTGATGGTGAGCACAAACCGATTATGTGAAAAAATTGTAGAATTTTCAAAAACACATCTCTAGTCATTGGGAATGCCCTCCAAGCCTTTGGGTTGGTATTCCAAGGCAACTACCAATGCTAAGGCTTGGGGATTCCCAAAGAAAAATATAACACGCTCGCGTTATTTCCTAGTTTTGACATTTTTCTTATCTGTGATACATGCCAAGCAAGACATAATGTGCTTGCATTATGTCTTCATTAATGTTATGTCTTCGTTAATGTTAATGTGTGTATATATCCTTGTATGTATGTATGTCTATATGTATTAGTGCATGTATATTGTATGGATGTAGGATTTTATGTACATATGTATTATGCTTGTATGTATTTATGTATGTCTTTAGAGGGAGGGAGAATTTTAAGAGAGAGAGAGAGAGAGTTGTCTAGGTAGGGTGGGATGGGGAAAGGGGGTGGAAG
>VDFB02116001.1:0-22926 GCA_007258455.2 Sequoia sempervirens
AAGAAATGGTGTGTATTATTTCTGATGGATGGAAGGATGCAAGAAATAGACCATTGATTAATGTGATTGCAGTGTGCCCTAAAGGGGCAATGTTTCTAAAAGTTGTGGATTGTGAGGGGTAGGTAAAGGATGCACAATTTATTGCTGACATCCTTATATAGTGCATTAATGAAGTGGGACCTCAAAATGTTGTCCAAGTTATAACGGACAATGCGAAGAATTGTAGAGCTGCTGGTATGATAGTTGAGTCACAATTCCGACATATATTTTGGACACCTTGTGCCGTGCATTCCCTCAACCTCATGCTATAGAAGTTGGGTACAAAAATAGATTGGATCAAACAAGTCTATGTTGAAGCTGAAGAGATCCAAATGTTCATAACAAATCACCACATGTCACAAGCTATCTTTAGATCATTCTCGGACTAGAGCTACTGAAGGTAACTCAAACTTCAAACATTGCATTTTTTTAATGTTATGTTTTACTTCAATAATTTATTTAGATATACATATATATATTAATTTACTTTTTATTTTCAAATAGGTGGTTGAGACTAGATTTGCATCCAACACAATCATCTTGAGACGACTTGTGAAGGTGCGAGAGGCGCTTTCTACTATGGT
Source organism: Sequoia sempervirens (assembly GCA_007258455.2). NCBI lineage: Eukaryota > Viridiplantae > Streptophyta > Pinopsida > Cupressales > Cupressaceae > Sequoia > Sequoia sempervirens. The sequence goes on from VDFB02116001.1 coordinate 624, forward strand.
CATTAGCCAATCATGGTCTATATGGAGGCAATCAAACAGTGAGAGGGCAGCAAATCTAAAACATAAGATTCTAGATGACATTTGGTGGGATCGGGTGGAATATCTTCTTGCTTTCACCGAGCCCATATTGAGCATGATACGCTTTACTGACATGGATAAGCCATGCTTGGGGGAGGTTTATGATGGCATCGACTCAATGCTTGAGAAGATGAAAACCATCATATGTGAAAAAGAGCAAGATCCTAAAGAAACCTTCTTCAAAGAGGTGCATGCAATTTGTGTTGACCGGTGGAACAAAATGACCACCCCACTCCATCTTCTTGCCTTCGCTTTGACTCCCAAATTTTACAGCCCCAAGTCCTTGCTATACCAAACAGATTGCCACCATACCATGATTCAGAAGTCAACGAAGGGTTTAGGAAAGCTCTTGTTAAACTCTTCCCTGATCTTGAGATGGAAGATGCAGTTTCAACTGAATTTGCTAGTTTTGTTGACTCTAATAATCAAAGTGCTTCTGCTATCCATGACAAATATAAGAAGGATGCTCACTCTTGGTGGTACCTCAATGGCTACAAGATGCCACACCTCCAAGTTCTTGCAATAAAAGTCTTATCTCAAGTAAGTTTTAACTTTTTAAGTTTTATCATTTAAAAATTTAAAATTAAAATGCATTATTTTCAAATTTGAAGTTTGATTTACAATTTTTTTAATTTAACAACTCTAATGAGAGCTCCCTTTGTTTCAATAGGTTGCTAGTTCTTTTTCAGTTGAGCGGAATTGGAGTACATACTCCTTCATCCACTCAATGAAGCGCAATCAATTGGCATCAAGCAAAGCAGGGGAGCTAGTTTTTGTTCATTCCAACTTGCGCCTTGTTACTCACAAAGAGGATGAGTACAAAGAAAGGGCAACAAAGATGTGGGATGTAGAACTGGAGTGAGCTCACCTAGACCTTTCTTTGGCTACAATTGCACAATCTTCTTCAATTTTTGAAGAGTCAAGTAGTCAACATACTTTTAGTGCAAGTGCTAATGTGGTTCCATCATCTAATATTAATGTTGATGATGAACCATTTGATGCGATTGCAAATTAGTGAATTGGTTCCTATTTGTATTATTTAAATGTTAAACAATGATTATCTATCATGACATTCAAGTTTGATATTTCTTGAAAATTGAATCTAGATTAGTATATTATGTTTCAAAAATTGAAATTTGTCATGGTAAACTTACATTATTATACATAATTATTATTATATATTATTATATGTTTAAATGTTTATATATTATTATATGGTGTACCCAATTCCATACCCAACCCGCCTCCCCAAAAAAAAAAGAAAATTGTCGTGGGTTACCCGTGCCCATACCCGATTCGGCAACCTAGGTGTTTCTCTATTTATGGAGTTGAAGCTTCAGCTTCTCTACATCCTCTCCATTGTTTCTTTGCGGTTATTGTGTGCTCACAAGGAGCAGTGGCAGGATCTTTGGTGGGCTTTGGCTAATATTTTTTCTTAATGATTATGTGACAGAGTGATGGCTAGTCGTTGCTACTCTCTCTAACCCAGAGACCCTGTCTTAGGGGTAAGGTTTCAGATAGGTGACTGAGTTTCATCTTCCATCGTCTGTACTTGGCTTCTCTGCGCCTGGTGAAATGTATGTTGGGCTCTTTAAGTTTGGGTGACATGGTCCCTACTCGTTCAAAGACTTCAATTATGGAGGATTTTGTGGCAAGACTCTCATTGATTGTTCCCTCCACATAGTTGAGGACCTCGCTGTCACACCTGTTCTTGTCATCCCAATTCAGCTCCATGGGGTTGGTTGGGGAGGAAACAGAAGAAATGCACGGGACAGTGCAAAGTTTGTTGTCTCCAGCGTCAATGGAGGGCATAAGTGTGGTTAGTAAGGGAAGTCTAGTGGTGTATCAAGAGTTGCAGGATCTCAAATCCTTCTGTTTGGATATGAGAATGGTGTTCAAGAATTTGATATTTACTCATTCTAGAGGCTGCTAGGAAGTATCCAGCTCTTATACTTTCCAGTTCGGTGCAATGCTCAGTTGTTTCGAATCAAGAGGTGGGAAATATTCCATGGGAAAGTTCCCTTCTGTAGACATAAAAGCAGCAGGGACCTCCTCAATGGCTGGAAGGGGAGTGCGGGCTCATGTAGCAGTGGTGGATGTGATTGGCTGGGGTGGAGATTCTGCAAATGGGGTGGATGGTTGAGGTGCATCAAATTTGGATGCTAGTCCTCCTTTTCTGTCCTGTTCAATGCTGGTTTTTTGTTTGTTCATAGTGTTGAATCCCTGGGGGGCACATGTTATCTTTTGCTGTTTTGCTTGGGTTGGCCTATGGAAGTCGGCTGTTTTGTTCAGTGGTCTTGACCTTCTTTTATGTAACTGTTTTTAACGAGTCCTTGGGTGTGAGCCTCTATAGAACCCTGACTAAATTATCAAAAAATTAGAGCTCTTTATGAAGAATTAATCTTGCAACTATAATATCCACCCTCACAAATGACTACATCTCTGAAACATTGTCTCTAGCTATCAGTGGCCTATGCAACTTGAAAGAGTTGTATTTGGATCTAAAAACTTTACTTGGTGTCGTTCCTCCCGAGGTTAAAAATTGCACACGGGAGGATATTTTGGATCTGTTGGAGAATAATCTCAACGGCCAAATCCCTGTGCAACTGAGTGACATTAAAAGCCTCAATCTGTTATCTAGAGCAATCAAAGCAATCTACTGTGAATTCAACATCGTCAAATTTTTTTGAGCAATCTGCTGGAAGCTTAAATTTTAAGTCTAGAGCCACATATATATTTATCAATATTTGTCTGCTCTTTTGAATTTTTCTTCTGAATAATTTCTTTTAAATTTTATAAGGTAATTTGTTTTTCTCATATTCAAGTCAGCAGCAAAGGGTTTTTTTTTTAACACATTCATGTCAGTGCGAACCCTTTTCTACCACTCTAATTGCAACTCTTGGCATAATAACCAGCCCTGTTCTATGCTTAATTTTGAATGTTTATATATACACACACACCGTACTGAACCTGGGTAAGATAAATAAGCAAACTGCCATCCCCAAACACGAATGGAAAACTTAAGTGCTGGTTACGCTTGACCAAATGTCCAAATTCAAGCTTGAATACAAAGAAAGTCAAAGCTATGATAGAAACTTCCCCGTTTGAAAATAAAGCATGAAATTATGTTCATTATGATAAAAAACCAGAAGTAGAGCAACAAGATGCCATATCATGGCATTAGAAGAAGATATTCTATTTAATCAAATATGTTGAAAATGATTCATTCGAAAGGGATGAGCTTCTAAGCATTGCTCATGTTGCTTTTGACCTAATTACAAATGGGGGTTTCTATGATTTCCCTTGTTTGCTTGGGTGAAGTACACTTGGTATCCTCGCATAAATCTGTACCAAACTTAAGGATTACAATGGAGTGTGACTTTATAGACCGGTTGTATGTTGCTTTTGCACACTACAAAGCCTTTGAAATATTAGTCAAGAATGTTGTTATAACAAATAAATATCATCACGTGTCCATGCTACATCTATATTTTGTTACTGCACATATGCACTAGTTGCAAATGCCATGTGAACATCATAAATATTATTGCAACTATAGCTTTTTATAAAGAAACTTTGTTGATTAATGATATCAAATTTCCATAATCCATATTGTTGAAATTGTAGTTTCTGGATTTGATTGTGTTTGAGTTTTTGCATCATCGTTTTAGATCACACTCCATGATCCATCATCAGGATAGAAGAGAGCTAGAGGAGAAGAAATGATTTGTTGCAGACCAGAGCTAGCTAAAAAGGAAGAGGAGGGAAGAGGGGGAAACCAGCACGAGGTTCAAGGACTAAGGAGTAGACAGAATATTAAAAAATTGAGAAACAAGATAAGGAGAATACTAAAAAGTTTGTTGAATACAAATAGACTTACACTGAGTTTATGAGATTTCAGCCAAAGCTTAAAGAATACATAATGATGTGAATTAAAGCTTAGAGAATGCACGAGGATCTGCATACATCTCTTATAGAGGACCAAATAAAAGGTGGGGCGGGGATGGACTTGAAAGGCATAAAGATTAAGAAAGAGCTTAAAAGACTACATTAAGAATTGAATCAAAGCAACATATCAAATTTTAGTTTAAAGCTTAAAAAACATATAAAATTAAATCAAAATTAACAATCATGAAATTTGAATGTTAGAAATGTTTTTGTAAAACCTTAATGAATATATACATATTCAAATTAAAGCTTCACATACTAATTAAAGATTTGAGTTGTAACTAACAAAATGATTAAAATATAACTCAAAAGCTTGAAGAATACAATTAAGTTTTGAAGAATTCAGCTTTGAATGTATGAGCCTGATACTTTTATCAGCTTGGAAGGGAACAAAGAATGCTTTGATTAGCTTTTGCTGCTAATCCTCTGAGCAAGCCAATCAGTAATATCTTTGCGCACAATTGCAATATTATCATCAGTCTCCCCAAACAGAAGCGAATGCCACATCCCCTCATACATCTTGAGAGTCTTGTCCTTGCTCTTCGCCTTCTCATACAACTCTCTGCTAACAGATGGATCTGTCACCACATCAGCATCACCATGGAGAACAATAAATGGCAACTCAACATCATGAAATTGTTGATTGACATAATCAGTCACTCTCAACAGCTCCAAGACAGTTCCCAGCCTGGGCTTCCCCAAATACCTGCCCAGAAAAAGGTATAAAATGTTTGCAAATCTTTATAAAATGGTTGGTAAATTATTTCTCAAAAAAATATAATATTATAGGCTAATTCTAAGTGAATATTTTTCTGAAAAATCTACTTTCTCCTTTTTTTGAGTTTGGAGTGAAGTGCCTCTTCACTCCATGACTTGAATTAACAAAGCTGATTGAACCTGCTCTTATCCTTGTTGAGAGGGTATGGAATATGATCGATGCTCTCTTTTGAGGTTAATTTTTTTGCTGCAATTGATGGTGCTGGCTTGCAAGTGAATTAATGATTGGTTAATGTCTCAATGTTATCATGTTTCTGTTGTGTAACTCCTATGGTACAGAAGTGTGTAAAGCTTATCTGAACTGCTCTTGCCATGTTCTCATATTTCTGTTGTTCAACTCTTATGGTACCAAATGGTGTAAGGCTTATCTGAACTTCTCTCTGTCTAACCCATCTCTAAACACAATCATTCTGCTTCTCAACTCTTGAATATGAATATTTTTTATTTCAAAAGCACTTTAATGTCAAGAACATTAATATTTTGAGGGTAGCTTGAGCCAATGTGCAGATGTAAGGCATGCATGCGATTTTTTAACACTGGATGAGAGAAGGATATCGCAATAATCAGAACAAGAACATGCACATATTGGTGTTGATAGCATGATTTATTCGAAGTAAAAGCAAACACAAAATAGTCACAAACACAGCCTCTTGAAAAAGCCCATGAATTTTATTCAAAATAGAAACAGAGACAGTTAATTGTTATATTTTTTTTTCTGCAAACTTTGCTTGTTAACCACCATGTTCCAAAATGAAATGCTTCAAATGGGACACAGGAAATGTTGGGCAGAAAAAATGTCCAGATAATGTGGAGCATTTAGGTTTTGTGTCCAGGTAAAGGATGCAGCAACGGTTATGGAATAACACAGGTAGCTTCAGTGAATAAAGTGGCTGTTAGAAGAAAACAAACCACACTGACATGAAAAGGAGACAGTAGCTCAGTGATAAAATGGAGTTAGTATTTTTTTGAAGAAAAAATGTAGTATTTTGAAGAAACTATACCATAAGCCAAATTGGAAAGGAACCATTAACCACAAGGGGCTGGTAGCTCAGTGGTAGAGCATTCCAGCATTCACATGGGAGGTCCAAGGTTAGAGTCTTGGTCAGTCCTAACTTAGAATCGCCCATATAAAACAACAGTTGAGAGTTTAAATTTGGCAACTGATGCTTTAAGAGAATAACATCCAAGGCTGTTCTATCTGCAATCCTGATTTACATATGTCGATCTTCAACATTCCTCAGAAAGTTGCGAAGGCAATCTCAGATGTGCAACCCACCTTCTAGTAGAGTGTGATAGAGGAATTGAGAAATCTTCTAATCTGGTCAAAAGTGTGCACCCATAAAGAGGAAGTGTTTTGGGTTTTCATGATTGCAAATTGATGAATAAAGCACTTGGGATGAATTAATTTGGAGAATGTCGAAAAAGATAGATTGTGGAGTCGGATGCTTCAAAACAAACTTGGGCAATGTTTTGATAGAAGCTTGTTTTCCTTCGCAGCTAGTTCCAAGGGGTTCAAAGGTGTGTAACTTCTTTAGAAATTGCAGAAACAGAGCAAATCTTAGACAGAGAATTGGCAAAGGGGATAAGGTAAGATTTTGGAGAGATGCCTGGGTGGATGAGCAAGCTTTGAGGAGGATAGACAGTTTTAGACCTTTGGTTTCCCATTTCAAAGAAGTGGATGGAAAGAGGCTGACAGATTATTTGGAAGACAATGGGGGATGAAATCCTATAGAAGGTTGTTAGCCCATATTCCCAAGTTGAGGGAAGAGGGTAGGAAAGTGGAGGGCATGATCAGGAAACTCCCTTCCCCTTGAGGATAAGGGAAGATAGGTTGATTTGGAATAAAGGAAATATGAGGAGGTGATTGTGAAAGAAGTTTATGCTTCAATAAGCTAGGGTGGAGACAAGTTTGTTGACTTCCAAAGTCATAAGATTTGATTGGATAAAGGGCTGCCAAAGGCAAATGCATTCTTATGGATGGCAGTGAGAGGAATGGCCCTTAATTGGGATAGGCTTAAGAAGATGGGTCATGAGGGCCCTTTGAGATGTAGTTTATGTAAAAGAAGAAGAAGAATTAAATGAGCATATTTTCATCCATTGTAGTACACAAGCAATATTTGGAATTGGTGGTGATGTCATTCAGTTTGTAGTGTACCATTGGTGGCTTCATCAGCAAGTTTAGTGACAGCAATTCTGTAAGTAGATTAAACTTTTGCAAAGGCTGGGAGAGGAAGAAATGAATTTCTGTTGAAGGGAGTAAGGTTAGCCTAGTGGATAGGAAGAGAAAGACAAAGGTGACTGGAGAAAATTTGTTGGAGGCTTTGCTGCATACTTTTAAAGGGAGATTAAAGTTCCAGAATTGAGTTGTGGATGGTAAGGATATGGAAACTGGCTAAAGACATGGGCATTACACCCAGTGTTAGGATTAGGGCTGCAATGGCTAGATTTCTTTTGGACCTTAATCAATCACTGGGTAAAAGGAACATGTTCAATGCTACTCAGTCTTTGAGCTACACCACTTTACTCTCTTTGGCTGCAGGAACATATTTGCTTCATGATGGCATTAAGGAGATTGATAACCAAGCTGAAGGTTTTTTTAACTGCCATCTTGGGCATTCCATTGGATAAGAAAAAATTTGTGTTTGTCTACACCAAGCGATGACTAAATTGGCAAAAGGGTTGAAGATAGAGATATCTGCAGAAGCTGAATTCAACATCCCGATGTGCTGTTGTAATGAAGATTAGGAGGTGGTACCAACCAAATTCTTCCATCTTGATCAGGGGCCTAGCTGTAAAAAATGAAACTGACTGCTAGAGTGGGGTGAGAGGGCAAGAGATGGTGGGAGAGTTGGCCGGAGGTGGGGACAGGAGAAGGGCTGTGCAATTTGCCCTTCCGCTCCTTTTGCTTTTATTACTTGATACTGGCTATATGGTCTGTAAGGTAGTTAGGCTATGAAGTCATGATATAGCAATAAAGAAATGAAGTTAAATAATGGTTTTTATGGACCAATTGTGGATTGCATATTCTATAAGGATCAGTATATAGTTATGCTTTTGTTTTCATCTAGCAGTAACATGAATTATAGTGTAGCTATTGGGTATATAGAGTTGGACGAGGGGGGAGTGGGCAGCTGTGCAATTTGCCCTTCCGCTCCTTTTGCTCTTATTACTTGATACTGGCTAGATGGTCTGAAACGAGTTAGGCTGTGAAGTCATGATATAGCAATACAGACCTCAAGTTAAATAATGGTGCTTTCTATGGACCAGTGATGTATTGCATATTCTATAAGGACCAGTTTATAGCTATGCTTTTGTTTTCATCTAGCAGTAATATGAATTATAGTGTAGCTATTGGGTATGCAGGAATCCCACCCAGTGTGCAGTTATTTTTTGAATCGGGAGTATCAGTAAAATGTGATGGTGATTCTTTTTTGTCAATTTTGGGAAAGGCCCCGGGTTTGTGTGAATGTTATGAAATACTGATATAACTTGATGGATCTGGTGAAGCCCATGGTTACCAGCAATCTGAGCTCAAAATGCTCTTCTTTATGGCTCCTAGGTGCCTAACCCAGTTATATTAGCAAAAATAAAATATATTAAAATATAAGTATATTATGGTCCCAAACCTATGGATAAAACACATCCATGGTATTTTAGCTATTTTATTTGTTATGTTTTATTCACTTTCAAAATTACATTTGCTTCGCAGCCCATGTTTAAACAATCAGTTTGTGTCTCAGTAAAAGTGATTATGATCTGGAAAATGAGAAGAGGAGTGTTTCCTCAAAGCTCACACATTTTCTGACAATCACTCCAGAAGGCAGCTTTTTTAGCAAATGATTGTGTTTCTGTTGATTATGCAGCAGAATCATGAGCAAATAAGAGTAGAGGGTTGCACCATACTTTAGCTGTTGCGCCAGGTCAGTCAAAAAATGAATAGAAAATAGAAATAGAAACACTGTCTCTCCTGCAAGTTCGTTCTGGACTCACCCCAGTTCATCCACGACAGATCTGCCCCATTTTGCCCACACTTTATATGTTTCCACAGGCGAGTCAACCTGGAATCTGGACTGGTTTTGAACTGGGCCCTGATCCAGGCCTGCAGTGTAATGAATTGATAGCACAGGCTTAAAAATGATCAAGACTACTGCTGCTGCTCAAAAGGTAGGCTGCATTACAGCTTGAGAAGTTAATTCAGAAAATTTGAAGGAATGAAATATTTTATAAGCACCAAATGGCAAGCATATCTTCAGTTCAAAAATAATAAGCATAAGTATTATAGGAAAATTCTGAGAAAAATTATAGGATTTATTGCTAATATGATTATACATGTATATTTTGGCAAATCTTGAAATAATTATGTATGTCATAATTTTTTTCATATGAAGAATGTGGATTCTATAGGGGGCCTCACCCTTGAAAGTCATGAGTGCAAATATATAACAAGCCAGAAAATCCAGAGACTACAAAAATCGGGAAGGCTAAAACAAACACCGTCATAACTATACCACCAAATCAACAGGTCATGTGCAAGGTGCAACCCATGGAACAAACAAAAAAGAAAAAACCAATCACAGCCTCAATATCAACACCTCCACCAACAACATCCTAGAAAAAATTCAAATTTACAATCTGATGGGTCCAGATCCACAGCCGTGTGCTCTTTGGCTGCCACTGACCCCTGGCTCAAGGAAGGATCGCCTCTTAGCCCATGAAACTCCACCTTTGGAAATTGCAGGCAGGATGAACAAACTTGATATCTCCAAGCATCCATTGCACAAAATGACACACTGGCCATCTATGTACAGTGTTAAATCCTGCAAGTAAGTAGCCAGTTCAGTGTACTTCCTCGATAGAGAATGAAAGTCCCTTCACAAATCTGCCAACTCCACTTGCATGCATTCAAGCTCATCATTCAATTGGATCATCCACTTCCTCTTAATTCTCACAGAGGAGAACATTGTTCTCACCAAGCAGAATGAAACTGATTTGCCATTACCTAGTCTCTGAATCTAGAGTCCTGATACCCAATTTATTGATACATTCTCCAAGATAGAGACTCAAATACAGAGGCCTCCTATATTGCTCAGCCATCAACCACTAAGATTTCCTTAATGAATTTTAATGTGACAAAATCAAGAATTATAAAAAGTTCTATGCAAATGGTGATCCAAAGCAGCCTTGCCGTTGGGTGAATCCCTGGAGGGGTGGACATGCTGCATCCTGGTTGTGTTCTGTACTGCCTTATAGAAGCTACCTACAAAAATTTCCATCTGCATTGGGTGAGGGGCAAGGAAACTGCTTCAAGCGGCAATTCCCATAATTCAAAGAGTGCTAAGAAAAAATATGTGATTAGGAGCAATAATTAGAACATGCGGGAATCTCCTATTCATAAGCCTGCCAATGCTTTCAAATCAACTCAAACCACATAATTAAAAGGTGAGAGGGATGCAAAAACTGGAAGTAATCACTTTTTGCGGAATGAGGAATGCTTGCAAGAAGCAGAATTGAGGGGTTCTTCCAATTCTCTAAGAGATCACTAAATTTTGTAGAAAGGGGGAACTAATCGATGCCAGCATTAGCCAGGCAATCAGACACCCAATTGCATTTCCTGAAGCAACGTGCAAAAACAACTTTGGCAAGGACATTGTTGAGCCTCCATACTTTCAAAGTGTCTTTGACAAGACCGCCAATAACAACTTGGGAATCCCCTTGAACAATCAGCTTTTTACAACCCAATGCAAAGGCCATCTTGAGGACCTCCAGCACCATCAGCGCTTTGGCATTGTCATTTATTTTAGCTCCTAGAAAGAAAGAATCACCAGTCAGGAAGAAGTCTAAAGGAGAGCAAACCACAGTCCTTACTCCAGTTGAGTCCAGATTTCCTCTAGCAGCACCTTGAAATTCAATTTTAAAAAGCCTTCAAGAGGCAGGTTGCATGAAGCAGCTAATCATTCAGAGCGTTTATTAACTACCCCATTAACAGGGGATTATGTAGGTCGTAGTTACTAATATGTATGAAAAGTATATCCTACTTATTGGATGCAAAAAGCAAGGTAATATACTATTTTATTAATTACATGTGACTTTAACAATTTTAATCTTAAAATTTGATTCTCTCCATCGTCGCAACATTACAAAACTATTCTAAATTATTACAAGTTTTTAAACATATTCTACAGACAAATATGATATTTTCACAATCCTTGACAATGAGCAAGAGACCTTCTTGTTTAAAACCGTATGTGCTTATTTTCGTTGACGTTTTGAATCACAACTAAGCAAATAATATTTTACTGGTTTACTTGAACCTAGAAATATTTTTTGTCAGCCCTCATTTGAGATCCTCGTCTGAAAAACTTATAGTTTCAAAAAAAAATTCTAAATGAAGAATGTAATTTCCATTTAAAAAAAGGCGAAATTAAGTCAAATTAAAAAATTGCCCAGAATAAAGTTTGAAAAGCTAGACCACCAATTCCAATTCGCCCAGAAGGTCGGAGACCGCAGTTAATGTCTGGATCGCACCAGGGGGTTGTGTGCATTAAGAACAAAAATAAATTCATCTGTAAAACGGAATTCAAATACACGAGTTTAAAAAATGGAGAAGTCACAAGTAAGCGCAAGGGCGAAGGAGCAGGAAGGGACAAATGCAACAGGACGAACTGAAGGCAGGAAGGGTGAAGCAAAGGCTTCTGCAACACCACGATGGGGAGATGAACCGTTCTCTGCCGGCGAGGAGGATGCTACCTACGCCCATATCCCGCAATGGGTTTTTGCGAACGGTCAGTGGGTGGATAAATGCCACCCGGATCTTCCACAACAAAAGGAATTGACCAGACCAGGAAGCGAGGTGACTCAGAAAAGACATGACACTCCTGAAACGCCGAGGGATAAGGTCACCCCTTGGTCGAGGGCTCATGCCGGCGGAAGACAAGCGTGGCGTGGAAGTAGTGTGGTTGCGCCTAAGCCCCTGACACAACCCTTTTCACTGGAGAATCACAAAAAAAGAAATGGGGGTAAGGGACAAGGAAGAAAAGGTGTCTGGCAGAAGAAAATCACAGAAATTTTGGAACACCAAGCAAAAGATTTAACCCTAGAGGTTGATGTCTCCGAGGAGATCACGGAGGATGTTGGGATCCTTCGGGACTATGCGTTCATATGCCAATTCATTAGTACCTCACCGGACCGAGCCAAGGTTAAACAATGGATAAAAGAACAATGGGAAATGGAGGTTCTGATCAGATTCTTGCCAAAAGGCTTTTTCCTGGTCGTTTTCACAGATGACACCTAAAAGCAAAGGGTAATTGAGGGGGAACTATGGAAAATGGAAGGTAATCACCTTTACATGCAGCCGTGGAATCCCAATTTTGACCCAGTCAAGATGAGGCCTTATGACAATCCATTGTGGATAAGACTCTATAACCTTCCAGTAGAGTATTGGGCTGAGGATTGCTTGGAGAAAATTGGTCGTTCGCTGGGCACCTTAATAGAGATCGACATGAATATCCTTGAAGGAGATCTATATAAATATGCCAGACTCAGGATTGTGGCGGTTAATCCTATCCCTGGCAGCATCAATTTAGTGGTTAACGGGGAAAGGTGGAAGCAGGATATTGAAATAGAGCAGCCAAAATATTTTTGTTGTGAATGTGGCTCCAAATCACACAGGACAAATCTCTGCAAGATCGGTGGCCCCAACCCCCGGGTGGCCACTCCCCCATGCAAATCAGAAACCACTCAGGAAAGGCAACCAGAGAGGCGAGCTAAAGGGGGGTTCCCAATCTGCCAAAAACTCACCAAAAAAGAATGGAGTAAAAACCAAGGGGTCGCAGCCCGCCAACCAAAAGGAGGAAAAGAGGGCATTGGATAATGCTGAATCAAAAAGCGTAGCAAATGAAATTACAGATTCGGACTCAAGTGCTGATTTGGAGGACGAATTGGATATTATTGAAGACAGGTGTATCTCTCAATCCGCCTTAAACCAATTGGGTATGGGCAAAGCTGACACAATTGCCAACGCCAGAGGCAGGAAATCCTCCAAGCAGCTGAGAGAGGAGGAAGCGGCGGCCAAGAAATTTACCAGCATCACCAAGTTTTTAAGTGCCAAAGGTAGTAAGGCTACAAGTACCAAGGGAGGAAAGGCCTCCCTTGGGAAGTAATGAAGATCGCCACTTGGAATGTCAGGGGCCTGAAGGCCCCTGACAAACGACGTCTAATCAGGCGTCAACTGTAAATGAGTAACAGTAGCATCATTTTACTACAAGAGACAAAGTTGTCTGGAGGTGAAAAGGCAAAATTCCTCTGTTATTGTCGTTATTGGGAAGGTTTCTTTGTTGACTCTGACGGCTCTACGGGTGGCATTGGAATTTTGTGGAAAGCTGCTAAGGTATCAGTGGAAATTCTTACCTCTTCTGCAAATTGGCTAGCGACAAAGGTTTATGACCTTAACCTCAATAGCAGTTTCACAATAATCAATGTTTATGGGCCGATTAGGTCTGCTAACAAGGTCTTCTTTGGGAAAATGTACTGAAATTCATTAGCCCCCTTCCCAAGGAAGAGTTAATAATTGGCGGGGATTTCAATGCCATTCTCGAAATGTCAGAGAAAAGTGGCGGCTACAGGAATGTCCCCCAAGCCACCCTGGATTTCAGGGCCTTCGTCGCTGAATGCGGGCTAATGGACTGCCCCACGGTGAATGGCCTATACACATGGACCAATAGAAGAAAGGATTTCACTGCCATAGCGGAACATTTGGACCGGTTCCTAATACCACGCAAATGGGAAAATTCCTGCTGGAGGACCTCTGCACATATATTGCCAATCTCTACCTCTGATCACTACCCGGTCGAACTTTCAGTATCAGGGGGCGTGGAAGCTAAAAAAACAAGCTTCAAATTCCAAAATATGTGGTGGAGGGATCCCACCCTCTTGGACTCCCTGGAATTATGGTGGAAGGAAGCTAGGTTTGGTGGTTCAATCAGCTTTAGGATGGTCAAGAAACTAAAAATGGTAAAACAAAAACTGAAAGAGTGGAATAAGGTGCACTTCCAGAATATTTTCCATTAAAAAGCAAGAGTGGAAGCGGACCTGGAAGCTCTCAATCGAAAAGTGGTACAAAAAGGTATGTCTAATGAGGATTTTGCCTTGGAAAAAGAGCTTCAGGAAGAATTGGCAAAAATTTTAAAATGGGAAGAGATCTATTGGAAAGATAAGTCGAGGGAGGTCTGGTTGCAGGATGGCGACTCCAATTCCAAATCTTTTCACTCCTCGGTTCTGGAAAAAAGGGAAGCTAACAAAATCAAAAGCATACAGAACCAAAGTGGTCACCAGGTCAGTGGCGGGGCGGAGGTTGGCAAAGCGGCAAGTGAATTCTTTGCCGGCCTTCTGGGAGGTCATACGACACCGGTAGGAAACCAAGACCTCCTGGAACTCATCTGCCCCAGAATATCAGAAGAAGACAACAAGAGGCTGTGCGCACCTCTCTCAAAAGAAGAAGTTCATACGACGCTATTTCAGTTGCACCCAGACAAATCACCGAGCCCTGATGGTTTTTCGGCCAGATTCTTCCAAAACGGGTGGAGCTTTCTTGGTGATGAGGTCTACGAACTGGTAGAAGAGTTCTGTAAAACCAACCGCTTTGTCAAGGACCTGAATAACACTGTGATAGCTCTGATCCCAAAGAAGTCAGCCTGTGCCTCCTTCAGTGACTATAGACCTATATCACTTTGCAACACCCTGTACAAAGTCGTGTCAAAAGTTCTGGCCAATCGACTGAAACCACTTCTGGACAAAATCATCTCGGTCGAGCAGACCGGGTTCGTTCCTGGTAGGGAAATAACTGACAGCATCCTAGTCATTTTGGAAATGGTCCACACTTTAAAAATGAGCAAGCAGGCGGGATTTATCATAAAATTGGACGTGTGCAAGGCCTACGACAAAGTCTCCTGGCCTTACCTCATGGAAGTAATGCGTCAGCTCAGTTTTAGCAATCAATGGTGCGCCCTGATCACTCAATGTATTACTTCAGTTCGATACTCGGTAGCTATCAATGGAGTGCTTCATGGATTTTTTCAAGCCAAAAACAGTTTAAGGCAAGGGGACCCGATCTCCTCATTTCTTTTCGTGATTATGGCCGAGTCCCTGAGTATTGCTATAAAGGCGCAAAAAATACGCAATGATTGGCTAGGGATTAGGGTGGCTCCAAACACAGATCCAATCACACACACTCAGTTTGCAGACGACACAACGCTTTTTGGGGCTGCTAGCATTGAGGAAGCAAAGTGCATAAACTCTCTTCTTACGAAGTATGAACACCAATCTGGCTAGAAAATGAACAAAGAGAAATCATTCATATACTTCTTCAACATGAGGCCTCACCTTCAAGCTGCTATAACTGCGATACTCGGCTTTCACAAAGGTACGTTACCTTCCAAGTTTCTTGGTATTCAAATTTTCGAAGGTTTGGGTAAAGCAAAACACTGGCAGGAAATTGTGGAAAGAAGCAGAAACAAGGCCATGGCCTGGAAGAACAATTGGTTATCTCTGGCTGGCAAGATCACAATGGAAAAAGCAGTGCTTTCGGCCATTCCCATATACGCGATGTCTTGTCGTGAAGTTCCTAATAAAACGGAGTCTAAGCTTGAAGGAATACTGAAAAAATTCCTTTGGGAAGGTTCCAAGTCGGACAAAAAAATCCCGTTAATTGGTTGGGATTCGGTCTGCAAGTCCAAAGAGGATGGAGGCGTAGGAATGCGTAAGATTTGAATGCAAAATATTGCTTTAGGAGCAAAACTAATATGGAGTATGTACAGAAGCCCGCACAAAACCTGGTGTCAAATCTTGTAGAACAAATACTTGGACTGTCCCGACCCAACAAGAATCTTAACTGTCGCAAACCCGGCGGGAGGTTCGGAGCTGTGGCGCTATATGACGAATTGTAGAACCCTCATCATAAACCACCTCTCATGGAGAATTGGCAATGGAAGGAAAGCACTATTCTGGTTGGACTCTTGGAATGGACACAAGAGCCTGGTTGAGCTCTTTGATCTAGAGCAATACATAGATACGTTGCACAGGGCTTTTGGTTCAAAGGTGTCAGAATACACAAGGAAAGAAGCCAGTGTTCTGGATGGGAACTATAGTTGGAGGGACCTCTCGGGCCTTCCCATGCCGCATGACCTGGCAGAGCAAGTACATGAGGAGATAAACAGCTGCCCGGTAAGGCTTTTTGATAGAGAAGACAACATAATTTGGTGAGGAGCGTCCTTAGGGGAATATTCAGCAAAACTTGGCTACCATCTACAGTCACATCAAAGTGGAGACAAGTCCTGGATGGCGCGTCTTTGTTGGAAAAAGGAAATTCTACCTAAGGCTAGGGCCTTTTTATGGACAACAATCCACAAACGTTGCCTTACTTTGGAGAGACTCAAACACTTTGGAATTTTTGGACCAACAAGGTGCGTCCTTTGCAAACAAGCGGAAGAAAACGTGGACCATTTACTGCTAACCTGTCATGTGGCTGCCTTCTGCTAGGACTGGTTACAACAAAGCTTAAGGTTCTCCAGTCCCAGACCCCGCAGCCTCTGCGAATTTTTAAATAGCTGGCCAATGGTGTATAAGAATCGTTTTTGGAGCGGAATATGGCTTTTGGCTCCATCCCTGGTAGCATGGCACATATGGAAGGAAAGAAACAGACGCATTTTTAAGGAGAAGTCGTTAGACAGGCAGCAACTCATCTTCAAAATCCAAGAAGCCATGGTTGAGACGGAAAATAATAGAGTTAGGCCTGGCTCGAAAGCAAAGTTTTCAAAATGGGATGAAGAGATTCTAAAGACCTAGAATGGCTTAAATATTAAAAGAATAGAGCCAGTTATCAAAACCAAAATAAATAGAAAAGAGATATTCTGGTCAAAGCCCACTCGGTTGAAGTGGAAATTAAACTTCGATGGGGCTGCTAAAGGGAACCCTGGAAGGGCGGGGGCCGGGTGCATAATTAGGAATTCAGTGGGTGATTGCGTGTGGGCGGCTTCGAAAAAGCTTGGGATTTGCACCAATAACAATGCAGAGATGGAAGCTCTGTGGCTTGGGTTACAGCTATGCCTCCAAAAAGGTATTGACTCGGTGGAAATAGAAGGCGATTCTATGTTGTGCATTCAGGCCATCACTAATGGTAACTCGCCAAATTGGAAAATCAAGGATTGGATAGCTCCAATTAAGGAATTATTGGGGAAGTTGGTAAATTTCACCATTTCCCATGTCTACAGGGAAGCGAATAAAGCTACTAATTTCCTGGCAAACATAGGTGTAGTACAGGCGGAACCGGTGTTAACTTACTCCAATCCTGCACCGTGGCCGGGGTTGCAAGAGGTACTGTTAGAGGACAAAAGGATCCACCACCCCGATCTGGTCCCTGTTCAAAGCCCCATGCGGCCTTGAGTACGCGGTACCATGGTACCCTCGTGGAGATTGGGTGGATCTGGTGTTGATTCGGGTAAGCATTGGACCCCTGGGTATGGTCTCCGCCGATTAATTGGTGGCCCCCTGTTTTCTTTATAGGTGGGGTTTTTTCGAACTCAAGCATGTGCGAAACGGTTTGGTGGAATCTTCGCTGCAATGGTGGTTCAGTTTGGCATTCGCTGTCGCTGCGAACCAGTATCCTTGGACGCGCAATGTCGACGCCTCTTCAATGCTCAGAGTCTTGAGGTGCACAGGGCGATAGTGGAAACAATTTCTACTATCCTAAATTTGGACCAACACTAGTGTGATGGAAAAATTTACGAGGTAATCATCGGTGCATTAGCAAATATTTCGGAATCTAGGGAGAGTGTTGTTGTCCGGCTTCGAGGCTTTGTGTGCCTGGCCAACATTCAGGCGGTGGCCAGCTCGACCTTAGAGCTGGGTTCGGAGGGTTGGGTGAGCTTTCTACGGACGTTCTTCGACCCAGCGGTGATCCTAGAAGATGTGACAGATGATGAAGAACGAACTGCTGGGGTAAATCTTCTGTCCGATGCTTGGGAGATATTCAGGGCCGGGGTGAAGAATGTTGACATGGAGCCCTTTTCCCGCTACATGGGTGAACACAATGTTTGGCTCGGAGAGGGCAGTCTACAACGGCTCATCAACTTGGGGGGTCTCTTGGCCGCAATCCATCAGTCCCTGGCCATTTGACTCTTTGGGTTGGGTCATGGTGCATGCTCTTTAAGAAGAATGGCATGGGCGACCTGGTCTATACTCTAGAAAACTTGTGTAATGGGCGACTGCTCTCTATGTCTTTGGCTCAGTTGTGTCAGTTACCGAATGTATCAGGGAGCTACCCCCTTTGGTAGCACTCATCAATAAAAAAAAAATACACGGTTTTAAAACGTGAAAAGGGCAAATTGAACCCTAAACCCTAAAACGATAGTATTTTCCTTTATAGAACATGAAATATACACGTTTTTCAAAAAACGACTGAGTTTGACCCGACCAAAGATATGTCAGTTAGCCAAGGGGCAGGCGCTGCAGTTAATAGCGTTTTTAAAAAAAATCCAGGATTGACCGGATCAAAGAGGTGCCAGTTGAGCCAGGGGCAGGGAGCTGGAGTTAACATCGTTTTATTCCCGTTAAATGCTTCTACGAACTTTCTCAGATATTTTCTCGATGAAGAATGTAATTGATGAAAAAATTTACGAATAAAAGTGTCAAGAGGGATTCCAATTTTAATTTTTCCAAGCCAAATCCAAAATAAATACCCCGAATAAAAGTGTGTAAAGAGGAAATGCCAATTTTAATTCATCCAGATGCTCCTGGGAGACCACAGTTAAGAATGGGGCCCTTCTGATCCCAGGCGGATCTCCAGTAGGGGAATTGTGTGCCTTAAAATAATTCATGTCTGTAGTAAATATTTTTTTATGGGTGAGGGTTTCTATAAGAATAGATCTTTCATTCGTTAGAAACTGAATTTTTTCTTAAAAATAAAGCAATTAACCAGAAATAGCCCACACCTGTGAGGATTGCTTCTGCTTAAAATTCTCTTATCGGGAACTTTGACGGACTTGTCGACCAAATCTTCGGTGGGAACAATTGGCAGAGCCGGCATAAGTGTAGCTAAAAAAGTAAGGAAAGTGGCGACAGGCCAGGATGGCCTCACCTTGTCGGAGATTTTACACATGGGCGCCACTAAAATTGCGCCGCTCCAGTTTTCCCGAGGTTGGGCTAAATGAATGAGAAGGCAAATGGCGGCGCCCATGGATTCGCCAAACAGGAATCTCGGAATATTCATGTTACTGTAGATTGAATCAAAGTACGCAATGCAGTCGTTGACCACGTGATCAACATTGGGGACGAAGCCTTTGAGGCCATCGGATTGGCCGTGACCGGGGAGATCGATGGCAGCGGCTATGCAGCCCATTTGCGCGAAGAAAATGGCGTTGTTCTGGAATGTCCAGCTGATGTCGTTGCCGTAGCCATGCAGCATGCATATCATGGCGCTGGGAGAGCCCTTTAGAGGAGCCCATGTTCGTGTGAAGAGAGAAATGCCTCGCGGAGATTTGAACCTGGATTGACTGCCGCTTATACCTTGCCTGGTGTAGTATTCCTCTTCGGTTATGTCTCCCCAAGGGGTTTTTGGAGACGCCATTTTTAGCTAGTACCTGCACACAACCTTTCCACACGCGCATCGTGTATTTTCAGCATCTCGATGTTTATTCGTGCTGTTGTTGTCATCATTGTTTCGACTATCCACACAAATCGCAACCGTACTCAACTGTCTATTCAAATAGTATAAGTTAGAGGCTAGCCGACATATTGAACGGCTAACTGAATTCTAGTATCCCTACACGGTTAAACGGTGTAATAAGTTGAGGTCAATGAGTTTGATTCGTAAAATTATATGGTTGAATCTTGATAGTAATATCACAATTTGATACGTTGTGGAAAATACCTCTACTTATCAATATTAAAAGTGTTTTGTTGTATTAGAAAATGATTTGCCCGAACAGATTTCATAAGAGAACAAGTGTCATGCCTAATTTGTTTTTTTAAGACACTTGAAGTAGAGGAAGAGAATTGTATTTGTATGAAAGTGAGATCAGCATGTCAATATATTAAAAGTAATATTTTGTAATATATGTAATAGAATTTTGTAAGTTGTGACAACACAATGATCTATTGAGTAATAGAAAAATCTATTGAACAACAGAAAAAAATTATAAGGGAAACAATAGCATAGGGGAGAGGATTCGATAGTTGAGCACCCTAACTTCACGCATATCAAAATCCTACACAGATATTTCATATCACTCTCAATTCTTTACAGCAACTTACTTGGCAAGTCCCTTGCTTATAACTAAGGTTTCAAGGCCACATCATCAAATTTGATGCCACATTAGCATGTTTTTTGTCGAGGTGTCCAAAGAGGCCCAAAAACAGTGAGGCTAATAGTTGTGCATTTAAGTCATGTATTATTGGTGTACTGATATGGCATCACATGATTTGTTGCTTTTTAGATCTAAGGAATGCATTTCATTCAATTATGGATAGTCATCATCAACACTAACAACATTAAAGTCACAACTATTGGTCCAATATTGTTAAAAATATTGGGCATTAAACCAACATAAGCTATAACAACTATTGGAACATGCTCAAGTACTAGGTCCTCTCCCCTAAACAAACTTTTGAAATGGTGGTGGACACATTTTTGTTCTCACTTTGGTCACAACGTGTACATATAAAGGAGGGTAGATGGATGCAATGGCATGAATTAAAGGAATAGTAGTTGTTCTTATTGAGTACAAAAAAGACAATAATATGTAGGCGCCCTTATGAATATGCATTGGAATGTAAAAAGTTGTTTATGGTTAGATATTGTTGATTTTATGTTATTTTAATACTAATTGTTCTTGGAAAGCAAGATCATTCTACTTAAATGTCACATAATCCAGTGGTGAAACATTTGATAGCAATTTTATACTCCATACATATGAAATAGGGTAAGTAATTATATTATTTTGATTAACCAAAAAATAATTTTTACTATTTAAAAATAAGAAAAGCAAAAGATGTAAAGATGAACATTTGATGGTATTATTTTTCAATACATGCAATCAATTTGAATGGTCTCCACATTACAACATAGCCATTGTACTAAGGATGAAAACAAAAGTAACAATCTAAGAATCCCTAAAAGCAAAGACACCATGCTTGTAGACATGCTTAAGCTTCTTGTATTCAAAACAAGAGCCATAATGGGAGTTTCACTATCTAGCATGCATGTTCATAGGGATGGCTGTGACATTGGATTTACTTGAAAGTTTTGCATATTGTTATCATGATGAAAATTGTAGAATGAAGCTAAAGATAAATTTGTTAGAGATCTCCTTCTAACATGTGTTGTCCCCTTAGCACCTAAGTTGAAGGGGACCCTCTTTTTTTCTTGCCTTGTCGGGTCATTTTTGTCGCTGCCTCGTTTTGCGTGCCCCATTTTTGGTGTCCCGGATGGTCAATGTTGCTTCAAAGTCTCACCATAAGTTGACCGTTCCTTCCCCTTTTAATTTTGTCATGTTCTGGTGCCTTGCAGAGTCTCTTTGGCAATTTGCCCCTGCCAACGGCCCCGGGCCCTGTCGGGCCCGGCCGTTCGAGTTTCCCTTGCTGGGTTTCCCCGTTGCACCCGTCGTTCCTAACGGTGCTCAGCTTGCGTCCTCCCGGACCCTGGGGTCCGGACCCCTGTTTGCCGTCTGCTAAAATCCGTGGAAATCTTGACGGCTGTCTGACCCTCCGGAGTTCCGCTCTCGGGGTTCCGTGAGTGTTTCGCCATTCCTCACGGCGAACCTCTGGCGGAGTTCCACCTTCTGGGCCCCGACCTCCCCTTTGCCGCCGGTGAATCTCCAAGTGGAACTTATCAAACGGTCGCCGTCCTGCGCCTTCCCGGCCGCCGTACCCCGGGTTTCCCGCCGCCGTTGTTGAATTTAAATCCACCAACCTTTGTTCCGCCGTACGTGCATTCAATGAGGCCATTAATGGCGATTGGGGTATAAAAGACCCGCTCAAGCCCGTCATTTTCATTGGACAGTGTTGCAAAGAGTGATCAGAGAACTTGCTGGAGGAGCCCACCGTCTTCGAGACCTTCACGCTCATCGCCCTCACCATCACCTCATCAGTCGTGAGTGGATCCCGCACCTCCCCGCATTGAGTGTTCGAGGTAGGTCCTCCGTTCACCCTCCCGAACATTGTTTTCGTGATTTCTAGGGATTAAAATGAATAACGACCATCAAAGCAACATGTGAATGATAAAATACGGCACCGCGAACAAAACCCATGTCCTCGAAAACTGAGTAAACCAACATAGCATCCCCATGACCAATTCAGAGCTTTATCTTGGCGGTGCGTTCTTTGCGAGGGCATTCATGACCCTGGGGCTGGGCAGCTCCTTTGCCGAAGACTTATGCGCTCTAAAGATGTCGAAGCGGCTTTTGGCTCTCTTGGGCCCGGTACACGGGATTCTATGCCGAGTCGCCCCTCG
>VDFB02116002.1:0-69363 GCA_007258455.2 Sequoia sempervirens
AAACCTCTAAAAATGAAATCTGATGAGATGTTGCTTTTGGAGAGCATCATAGTTGAGGACCTTGATATGGATGATCATGACATAGAAGTGTAGATGATATATTTAAAAAAAAAAATTGTATGTGTATCAGTCCATCAAACTATCAACATTTCTGAATTTCAATGTAATTGAATATTAAATATGTAATGTCAAATGTGAACTATGAAGTATGAACTCTTTGACAAAATGAAATTTGTCATTTGTGTATTTAAACTCTAAAATTAATGTTCATTGTTAAACTTTACCATTACTCTTGTTTTGAAAGTTCAATATCATAATATTTTTATAAATTATTAATTTATTAAATTATATTAAAAAAATGATGTCTTGAATACTGTTGTCTCCTATTTTCAAAAATAGTCATACCAGTATTGGTGCCAATCTCTCGTACCAGTACTAGTGCCAGTCTCTTGACAACCTTAGAAAAAAATGAGTATATCACAAATAGGGATTACTAAATACATACATAATGGACTTCAAATATATCACTATAAATGTAGGTATACATACAAATTGATAGTCAAGCATTAGAAGGAACACACAAAGTCACAAATACAGCGGGAAACAACCAGAGCCAAAGAGTTAAGAAAACAAAGATACAAGAAATCAAGATAATTAGCTCAACAAAGTTGAAGACAAAGTTGGGCTCTAGCCTTCTCAACCTAAATGGTATGTGAAACAAAGGAAAGAATCGAGTTACAATTTTAGGGAGACTGGTACAATAAATTCCCTTCAGATGTGACATTTAATCCCAAGGATGCCCATGATCTGCAGTATACCAAGAAATCAAGAAATCAAGCCTTAGCTGCAAAAATATAAATAAGTCATCGGCAATGATACCAGCTTTAATCCAATGGAATTTATGAACATTAATGTGGATTTTTCACATTTAAACTTTATAAGGTTCGTTCAGGCCAATGATGTTGTCAAGGACCATTTCAAAGGTCATTTAAGCAATGTGGCTGCTAATATGAATTTTGACTGCCATTTTCTAAGCCTCGATGATATAGAAGTGAACAAGTTAATAAATTAGAGTGCTAAGAAAGAATTTGATTGGTAGGGCCAATATTTTTGAGTAAAGAGGCCATATGTTTGAAATGGACAAGCCATTTTCTATGATTGAAGAAAAATGGATAAATAAATTGAAGTACTTTATTTATGAAAATACAAAGTTACCAATCGTCGGGTATTAATAGATCCCAGAAAATATCTAATAATACGCATTGTAAGTCATTTGGCGTGGTCTTTAGGACTTTTTGAGTGTAGAGAATTATACTCTTTGGACCTAAATTTTGGAAAACTAAGGAGATCATGAATATCATCCAAATCTCATGTGATCATTCCATGAATTATATTTCTAATGTGGATGTTCTTGATCCTCCTTATTCTCCTACAATGAATTCTATTAATTATTTAGCTTCATTGGATCTTTTTAAATTCATAGGCTTCACCTTCTTTATCTTTGAGTTATTATGAGATTGAAGACTCCTCTACTCTAGGAGTGATATATTTGATAGATCTTCATACTTAGCCATGCTATATGGATACATAATGGAATGAGTAGTGTAGTCACAAGACATTTATTAAGGTTCCGCCACCATCTTTTATTTCAACATATTTTAGAGTTGATTAGTAAGAATTCCTACTAATTTTGTGCAATAGGACCATCCTTATTTTCTAGATGTATTTCATTGACATGATTATTTAATAAGTATTTCAAATTTATATTTTGATTCCTATCTTTAAAAAATGAAGGATACCATTAAGGAGATTTATCTCCTCATTGACGATACATTTCATGAAGCTACATATCCTTCTTTGTATGTCATGAGGGTACATTTAGACCCTCCTATTATTTTTTAAATTATACATGCATCCATAATGACATTTTAAAGCTACTCGTGAGTAGAAATTGAATTGACATTTTCCTAGAATCATCTCTAAAGAATTAAACCCAACTATCACCCTCTCTACAATATTTGAGATTAAACAAAACTAGTATGTGGTATTTAGGTGCACTCCTAGAAGTTTGTAAACATTTAGGAGAGTGAATTTCCACTATCCACACACATAAAATTGGGATTTTTTATTTAATATCCCATTAGGTTACAATATCACATAGGACAATGTTAGATGGTGGAATTAGTGGGTTAGAGGTTACATTTTTTAAACCCACCCTATTTAGGATAACATAATCTATAATTATAATGAAATATAATATCCTTAAGAGATTTTCCTTTTCTCTAGCTTGACTCTATCTAGTGTAGTCCTCATTTAAATATAATGGCCACAATTGGCTCAGGCACTAGGTGAACAAGTTGGACTCTATACAACTCGTTTGTTGCATCCTTGATAAGAGTCACCCTTGCTCTCATAGAAATATTTATTTAAGAAAGGGTGGGACTAAGGGATTTTTCAATTCATGTGGAATTAGAACATCATGAATTATAGTGAGGTTATTGTTGTGATCTATTTTTTATATGATGGGGTTAAATGTGATGTTGAGGGATAGTTTGATTATTTTTGTCGATATTGATTTGTCAAAGTTACACTCTTGACTCTCATAGTAATCTACATTTTAAATTTCTTATTTTTGAACGATGTTGAATTATTTTCTAATTTCTACAAGAGTGAGTTTTATGAGCTAAAATTATATATTAAAAACTCTTGTTATGTGTGTTATTGTGCTATTTTTTAAATTTCTCATAAGATTTGAATTTGCTCCTAAACATGTTCTTTTATGGAAGCATCAAGAACAAGAATATTCTTTTGAATTTTTATTCAAATTACTTCAATCCAATATTATCTTACTCTATGTGACATCGATCGGGAAGGATGAGTGAGGAGGAATGAAGATGAGAGAGAGGTAAGATTATTTTCATTCATTGAGATTTTTTGAGTGCCTTATGGAATTACTAAGGGATTTTATTTATTTTTTCTTTGGTTTTCATTAAATTTTATTATAATATGAATATAAATTTACTCTATATTTTTGTATTTTCTTGGAAAGTTAAAAATTTGTAGTAAACTAATTACCAAAAATAAATATTTGTCTAAATCAATACAACTAGATGGCTTTTTGCTAAATGTAATTTCTACATTTTTTTTAATTTGGCTACCTCATGTTGGAATCAAGGGTTTACAAATGATGCAAACAAAATTAATCTAATCTATTTTAATCTAAATAAACAAACAAATTTCCAATCTATGGTGGCAAGTAAAAATATTATACAAAAAAGAAGAGGCTATAGAGTGTTACTTTTTCTCAAGCAATTTGAATTTTTCTAATTACCACTTAAATTTTTAAAATAAAATAAAGAACCTAATATGAAGATTCAAAGAATATTTTTGTGGTTCCTATATCACCATGTGCCCTTAGAGGGTCCAACTTATTTTGTATCCTCTTCTATGACAATTGGGACTTCCTCTTGATGACAATGGGGATAAATCGAGCTCTAGATCTTTTAGATTGGAAATTAATTGAAATATTCAAAGGGAGCTTTGAAAATTCTAAAATAAAAGGGAAAAATATTGCGTAGTCCTATATGAACATACAAATTGTAGGTGGTGGATGTAATAAAAAGAGATTGGTGTTCTATATGTGATTTATTATCTTTATGTTGGGATTGAGGGGATATGCAATAAAAATTAATGGAAATAACTTGGAAAAATATAGAAATTTAATCAAACTCTAAAATGCAAAAGGAAATGTGAGTATTTATAATATGGAAGCTTCTCAATCACAAGGAAATTATTAGAAGACTAGATACTTGATGGGTAGAAGAATGAAGTGTTGATTGAGATTCAACAAGAGAGGATGAATAGTCAAGGGGAGTAGAGGCTTAGTTAGGACTAGAAATAAATCTCAATCATGAGTAAGAATAGTGGTAAAATAAAGAGAAAATAAATGAATTAGGCATCTACCAAAAATGACAAGGTCATCCCTTTCAAGACTCTAGGTTGTCACTTTTACTAGGGCTATTCACCTAGGATAATCTGCAACTTCAAGTAGGTCACTTGGGTGATCCTATACTATCCTAAGCTACCCTTTACCCAAAGGTCTAAAAAATATTTTTAGTGTTTCAAAGTAATTTGAATCCAATTCTAAGTTGAATAACATGGATAAGAATCTATGAGGGATGAGGGAACTATCACTAAGAAAATTTTAAGAGGGTGTGTAATTTACACCTCATGCATAATGAGCTAAACTATTATTCAATCATCAAATTGTCATGTCATCTTGTGTAATTATGGTCACTTACATATTTTACCCCTAAATTATGGTAGTATATATAGTAAGTAGGTACCATTCTTAAAGAATGACAATGTGGGACCTACACTTGTACTTACCTTGGTTGTTATTCCACGTCTAGACGTGAAAGATGTATTGATTAGTCATACATGATATAGTAATCTAAAAATTGAAAATAAAAAGTAATTAGGGAACTTAACTATTGTTTGGTTTAAAGAGATAAATCCTTCATCATATTTCCCTTATTTCATGCTAGTAACCTACAAAATAGATATTTAAAAACTAATTCTATTGTATAAAAATGTTAAGCTTGAAAGGACAAGAGTACATGTCATTGGTGAATTTTTTTTATGTATGTTGTGTTTCTCCTTTTAGACGAATTACTAGAATGATGAAAGAGATGCATAATAAGGAAAAAAAATTACCCTTCAAAAGTAAAACTAAAGAAAATGAAGGTCATTTTCACTCACGATAGTGAATTTAACCTAATGGTCTTCAAGACTTGTTATTGCTTTAAAAAATTTAACTTGCCCCATTTCTTGGGGAGATTTGCACACTGATGTGCACTATTTTATCTTTTGGATCCCTTGATAGAGAAATTTGTTATTATATATTTAGACACTTATTTGGAACTATTTTTCCATGAACATGATCAATACCTATCTATACACATTTGCAGTTGATGTCATTTACACTACTCTATTATGCAAATAAATAGTTATAGAATTTATGTTTAATTATTTATGTATGTTTATGTTTACACATGTAAGATGGTATCATTATATTTATGTTGATATTTATTAATATATGATTAAATGAGACATGTATATAATGTAAACATAGTATTTATGGATGAATTAAATGTATATGGATGAAAATGTAATGCACTTATATATCTTCTTTGATTTTATGGATACCACTTTGCTATAACATAAATAATTTATTTTTTTGTATGATATTCATGTGGAACACACAATATGGTTACTATTTAGTAGTACTTTTGAATTTGGATATTACAATTTGACTAGCATTGGGTAGCCCACCGAACTTTTGGGATAAATTTTATTAGGTGATCAAGTGGGAACTATTATATTTTTGGATAAATAAGAATTATATCCAAGACTAAAATTCCTATAAACTAATCACAAATCTATATGAATCTAATAATTAAATTATTATATATTTAATTTTATGAATCTATAAGGTTATAATAAGTAACATACAAATTATAGAGGAGGGGATTCACAACTCCCAAGTCTCTAGGACACAAAAGAGCCTGAAGGGAGTGAATTTCCCTCAACTACCTCAAGACTACCTCAACACTAAAAAGGTTGAAAAGGAAGGACAAACTAGACTCTATTTTTTTTATGTTTTCTGATGGAGGTTTTTGGGAAATAGGTGACCAAACCACAAAGGTATCAGACTGTGAACTAACTATATCTCGACCAAAGGATGCTAGCCTGTGATTCAGACGATAGTGTTTTCCACTATTGTCATAGAGGCGTGTTGGCGTCTTGTACTGACAAAGAATTGGGTTCACTAATTGAAACTCACAATGCATGCTAACAACTTGAGAGTTCTAGTCTAACAATTTAAAAAATATGAAGAAATGCATGAAATGAAAGAAAACATCAAGAAGAATACTATAACTTAAAAGATAAATTATCTAATAACGAAATGATAAGGGAAAGGAAGAAGAAACCAAACTCGCCGAAGGTCCAACCTCCCGCAAGCTCCTCACGAATAGATTTTACCTACACACACAACAGAAAAGTGTTGTGGTTGTGTTTTGGAGTTTGCCTCAATCATACCCCCTTTTTTCGTGTTTCCACCTCCATGAACAACCAATATGCAATGATACAGAGAAATGATAAAGAAAAGAAATAGAAACAATTTATAGAATGAAAAGACAATCTAGATGTTATTCTATAAACAAGGAAATGTAAATAAACAAATATGTTTCCCTCCTTTCTACATGCTTGGGGAAGTCGAGAGAGGAAGGATGAGAGCAAGAAAATCATGCTGATAGTGTAGACCTTGACAACTTGCAATATAAAGTGATGTAGAAGTAGCAACAATGGTGTAGAGTGTGAATCCAGAGTGAACCAAGTTGAGAGAATGCAAGAATAGAGTGAAAGAAGGTAGAGATAATGAATGGAATTGCAAGAGATATGTGCAAAAGTTATTTTAGAGCCAAATAGACATTTTTCGGGTGGTCAAGATTCAAAGAGAGGTGTTACATTTACAAGGTGGTAGAAAATGTAACTTCTCTAATGTCTCTTGCTGAGGGAATCTCATCAAGACGCTAGCGCGGTGCGTAGATATTTGTGCAATGCATAGGCGTCCATGACAAAAATTCCCTCACCGATGCAAAATGATAAAAGGTACACGCAAAAAGCAAGGTAAAGGTGGAAAATTTTGCATTGTTGGGTTTATAAGGCTAAGGTAGGGTATATAATGGGAAATTACACAAGGGTGCAATTTTACGCCATTACATTTTTCCCCCACTTTAGCAAGCATGTGTGATCTAAAGTAGAAAGAGATTGAAGAGAATATATTGAAACATATAGGAAGCAGTCCTTCAATCTGGTATATTTGATGTAGAATGAGCTTCACCAGAATGCAAAGAGGACATGGGTCTTCAATCGTACAAAGAAAGTTGCAATCTCACCAACACCATATCAGCTACAGAAAAACATGTTAGGAGAAAAAGAAAAAAATATCAGACAACATTATAAGACACAGTTTCGATCAGATATGTGGCTGATGCAAGTTGCATTGCAAGACAGTCATATAAAAGAAAAGTCTAGTTAGGTTTCCCCCAATCTAGATGCCAAGATATAAGACATCCAAACACCAAGACACAAGATGCCAAATATCAAACACAAGACATCAAGTCACAAAGGGGTTCTTTCATTCAGGATCCTTTTCATAAGACATCAAGACACCAAGGAACCCTTTTGAAAGGACACTCCTTTTGAAAGACGTGAGATTTTTTGCAAGTGATTTTGTCATCAAGGAATAATTTTGAAAGAAATTTCATCAAGGAATCCTTTGGAAAGAATCCTCCTTTTCGAAAGGAAAGTTTTCAAATTCTTTCACCAAGGGATCTTTTTGAAAGAAATTTTTACCAAGGAATTCTTATTGAAAGAATACGCCATTTTGGAAAATCAGGTTTTCAACAAGGGATTCTTTTGTTAAGGAATTCGTTGTATATAATTCTGCACCAATAAATCCTTTGAAATAATTCTCCTTGTTGAAAAAATTAGACAAGTATGATAGCTCCCCCTTAGGAGGATGTGTGTTACACAAAGGAGGACATGTCTTGCAAGGGACAACACATAAGAACCACAACATCAAGAAATAGAGAAGCAAAGATGAGGAAATCAAGATACAAGGGGATCCAATAATTCGAGGTCAAAACTGCTCATAGATTTAGATAGATAGATATACTATAATATACATATGAATTGTCATCAATCCCAAAATATATTAGAACATGAATAAGAGCACATGAAGAGAAATGAAAAATAAAAATTAGGTCAACATGGAAGAAGGCCTAAATGCCCCCAACACTTTGAATCTTCCTCGATATCAAAAAGCAAAAGTATGACACATAGAAGAATGATGACACAAATAGAAGAAGTGTACAACATTTTTCCACGCTTGTATATAAGTACAAATCACAAAAAATTAAAAGATAAGTACGAAAGAACACAAAAAAATAAATAAAGCTAATCTACAGATGTAGAGGGAGGTACCACCCTAGTCCTCGTCAATCAATAGGTCATCCTATTCCCATTCTAGATCATTATAGGGGGAAGGAGGATGATCTTGTAAGGGAGGGATAGCAAGGGAAGCACCCTTTGATCCCCTGCAACAAGAGCCAAGGAAGAAGGCCCCTCGAGGTCTTCTTCATCGAGTTCTTGTGAGGTAAAGGTCATTGATTTTGTAAAAATCAAAGATAGAGTCAGGATATCCTCCACCGATTTGAACATGCACTTCTCAGGAGTTCCATGTGTCAACAAAGCAGGAAGATGACAAGACATCTGAGAGTCACTACCAATATCATCGAAATGGGTAGTGACAAACTTCGGGGATGCGGGGGCTACCTCCATCACACGGATAGCACAAGCCAAAATAGAACCAGAATCCAAAGAAGATTAACCTTTCTTATGACCATCACTTGAGGTGAGGTTATCCTCCAACTTGCACTTCAACAGAGGATGTTGAATCCCCACAAATGAAGCAAAAGTGGAGGAAGAAACAAAAGGATCTATAGATGACGTGCAATCTTTGTATGAGGCGTTTCTAATGGCTAAAAAATGGAGGAATATCAGGAAGACACCAAAGAAGGGGAGGTTTCATTGAAGGAGCGATGAAAACATGCACCCTTTTGGGGTGACGTTCATTGAGATCCATCGATGAAGCCAAAAGAAGCATGAGACAATGGGAACTAAAGCGAAAGGTAGAGAAGAAACAAAAGAAATCACAGAAGGAGTAGAAGCAGAAACAGGAACAATAGATTCCCTAACACTGTTACAAAGCCACATGCTCCTTGGCTAGAGCCTTTTGTCGGCTCTTACACTTGCACGCAAGCCAATTACGTCGGTTATGGGCACTTGAAGGCATGGATTGAGAAGAGGTCAGGGGCTCCTACACTACCATAGGAGGGACCTCCACAATTGTCGCTGATGGAAGGGGAATCTTTAAGAGGAGCAAGAGGAGCAACAAACACAAAATCCTAAAAAAAAAGAGACATCTTGGTATTAGGCCACTTCCCATGCCTTGCTCGAGAAGGAGGAAGAATATACAAAGGTCATAGAGGCTGAGACATAGGACAAAACCCATGGAAAGACTTCCCCTCCCATACAAGGTGGGATGAGGAACCATGGGAAGAATAAGAAGCTAGAAAACCTAAGGCTTCAACCTCTAAAACATAGGTGCCTTTCCCTTTCCTATGGCAAACACATTAGCAAGAACAGAGGACACCACCAAAGGTTGAGAATCAAAAGCAGGAGGTTCAAAAGAAGAACTAGAAGGGGAAGGCTTGAGGGAAAGAGCGGGCTTTTCCTTCTCCTTTGTAGGAGTGGAGGACAAAGCTTGTTGTTGCACATGCAAGCAAGCCTTCAAAGAAACAACATAAGGTGATGGAGGAAAAACACCTTTCGATGTTGAGCCCCTAGTCTTATACCTACAATAAGAATGATACAAGAGATCCCCCTAGGAGGGAGGGGTCCAATAGGGGCAGGACAAAAGTGATCCAAAGAAAAGGCCCCACATGATACTAGTGGCTTATACACGATGTCTTGAATGACATGAATTGTACCCTCATGGGGGAATTGTAAACATTTGTGGATGACAAAGGCAACCGCATTCATGGAAGCTAGCCACATAATTCTTAGCTTCACCCCGAATAGGTCAAACTTTGGAATCACTACAAATGAGACATCCAAAGCCTTGGGTCCTACAAGAACTGAAAAAGAGATATTACCCATAGGGGTAATAGAGAACCCATCATGAGTGCAAAGAGTGACCTGTGACTCATTGTACTTCTCATTATGAATATTGTTAATGAACAAGGCCTCCTTCATGATCACATTCACTCAGATCGACATATCAAACATAACACTAGTCACAATGTTACCATTAATCTAGGTAGGAACATGCAATGGAGAAGGCTCCTTGTTTAAGGGGAAATCATGTGAGGTGAAGGCTATATCAGGAACATCAATCACATTCTTTGCATGAGGCATATGAGTGAATGAGACCATGTTCACATACTTAGATGGGACAATATTGAAAGAAACATAAGACTACATAACCAAGTTAGTACAATGAGAAGGAAATGGAACTGTGTATACATGTAGTTTGTTGTTAGGTTTAGCCACATATTTGTTAGAGTTTTTCTTCCTCCCATCAAGACAAATAGTGCCATGATTGATGTGATCGTAAATCTCATGACGCAGACAAACACATCACTCAGTATCATGTCCATGTACTCAATGAAATTGACAAAAAAATTGTGTAACATACCACCTCGAATATGGATTGGAAAGAGGTCAGATTTTTGGTAATGTTATAATTTTATCCTTTAACAATTTTAACAAGATGTTTCCATAGGAATTTGACAATTCTATAAAATTTCTATCATGTCCTAGGCTTTTGTTCTTAGGAACAAATACCACGTTTGTTATGGCCTTGTTCTTTCTTGAATCACCAGAAATCAACACTATTGACCGATTATCTGAATGGGAGCATGAGGATGAATCCTCGAATGAGCAACCGTATGCTAATAATCATGCAAAGTTGCACACAAATGTGCAAAAGAAGGGTACTACATTAGGGAAATTTTCTCTTGTAGTGATCACTGGAAGTTCCCAATGAAAACATTTTGGACATCCAAATCAGGAAATAGGTAAGATATCTAAGAAAATAGGGCCTAATATCGAGCAATAAAATCAGTAACCTTTTCATGGCCCCCCTACTTACATCGAATGAGATTGAAAAATGCCATCTTTAGCCCGATGTTGGCCTAGAACTGTCAAAGGAATTGATTTACTAGTTGATCAAATAAGAAAACATCTAGTTATCTAACAAATTGCAATACCAGTCTAATGGGATATCCTTAAGGGAATGCAAAAACAACCGCCATTAAAGCACCGTGGTAGAAGAAGCAAGTGCACATGACATTGAAAGATGACACATACACTTAAGGGTCCCCACGACCACTATACTTCTCAAACTCAGGGATATCCATCTCTTGAGGAATAGGAATTTTTAAGATAGCGATAGACAAAGGACTATGACAAAAAAAAGGCTAGAACATAGGTTGATATGAAGAAGAGTTGGCTAGATTTGCTAGTTGGTTCTGCGTTCACCCCATGTTTTGTAACAAAGCATTTAAGACGAGATCAACAAACAAAATAGGACCAATGGAACCACTACCAGAGCCACTAGCCCCCATATCGATAGAGCCTCCAACACCAAGACCAATAGGGACACCAGTGTTACCACCAGAGGTAGAAACTCTAGGGGTAGAAGAACTGAAGCCCAAAGGTACCATGTTTACTTTCAAAGTGCAGGTCTACTTAGGTACAAAGATGGTGTTAGTCGAAGGACCTGTCTTAGCCATATACACTTGCAATCAAATTCCTATTATAGAAAGGGAGAAATATGAAATTTATGGAGGTCAAGAGCTAATTGATCCAAAAAAGTAAGAATTATCATTAATGTGTAAACTTCATTAAAGAGTGAATACAACAAAGAGTTCTTATAAAATAAAATAAACTACCCTAGAGAAACCCTATGTGCGCATAAAAGGAGATCATGACATGTGTCATCATCATATGAATTGAGACACAAAAAACACATGACCTAAGTAAGCTTAAGTACTAGAGGAAAGGGACCTAAGTAATCAAACAATTAATTAGGTAAATACCCTTTTACTCTAACAACTTTATAAAGTATACATAGTCAAGAAAATAATTAGCATTTCCAATAAAGCTAAATTAAAATAATTATTTTTCCAAAAGACTTAACACATTCAATTTAATCAATTTTACCAAGGCATAAATCCTAAAAACCATTTTCAAAATTTTAAATGCATTTCAATATGTCTCAATAATTAAATATTTAACTTTTATATTTAGCATGAAGGCACATTGTGAACACTCTTTAATAAACAAATGTAAAAATCAATTGAATGGAAAAATAGAAACCAAAAGATGAAATAAAGGCACATAAGGAAAGCACACATATTACTAGTTTATTCACAACACATGGATCCAAATTTGACTCCAAATTGGATCTAGTTTCACTCATATCACAAGATACATTTCTGAATTCAATTTGAGTAAAAATAGGAGATATACAACATATATTCTCAAAATGAACTTTCTCAAATAACCATTGGGTAAAACCTATGCCTACACACTCAATGAAACATCAAGATTACATGCTCCATACAAGATAGGTAAAGGACAATAAGCGCACCCAACAAGAAGCACAATATCCAAAATACTATATATGTACAAGTAGTCATACAAGGCACATACACTTAAGACCTTACAAGACTACTAAAAAAAGGTTTTTGAATGACTAAAGACTACCAAAACTTTGACAATTACAAAGAGAGTTCATCCTAAGAATGGCATATCCGCCAAAATGGTACAACTCTTAGAGTGAACTTTTGTTTCTTCCCTAGCTGCTGCTCTATATTCCTGTGTATTGAAGTCTTCTCCATGTTCCTCAACTTTATTTATCCTTCGCAAATAAATATTTTAGTAAATGGGTCATGGAATTTATGTTTGTAGATTTCCAAAAAGACTAAAATAGAATTCATATTGTTATCTCTAATGATGAAAAAGGTAAAACCCCAAAAGAAAAATACTAGAGAACTAGTCGATCATGAAAAGTGCTTATTCTGAAAAAAGTGAGATCCGACCTGCCGGAATCGAACCAGCGACCTAAGGATTTCTTAGGGAATTTATTTCCCACTACAGTCCTCCGCTCTACCAACTGAGCTAAGGTCGGTTTCATACTTATTTTTCTTTTCAATAAGTTCATAATCTAATATATCAATATGGAAAAACGAAAAAACTACGTAAATCCATATGAGAAAATCTACACCCAGGCAGTGGACAATAAAAGAAAATGCTCTCTCAGCAAGCAAACTTCGCTTGAATGGGGGCATTCCGAGAATTGAACTCGGGACCTCTCGCACCCTAAGCGAGAATCATACGACTAGACCAAATGCCCTGACACCTATTTACAAATCGAAATTTTTTGAATTAAAAGTCAAAATTTAACCACAGAACAAAAAACAATTAAAATGTCAGAAGTGGGATTTGAACCCACGCCCTCGTTAGAGGACCAGAACTTGAGTCTGGCGCCTTAGACCACTCGGCCATCCTGACCGTGCATGACATTCTGACCAAATTTGAATTATATCTCTGCCTTCAACATGGACACTCGTGGGTGCCGCAATGGAAGAATTTTACATGTCCCATTATTTTAACCAAATTCTAACTCGTGCGTGCTAGTTAGATTTTTTTTAATGGAACTAAATATTTTCATTGGAAACGCTCCTCGCGTACCTTGAACAAAAGCTTGTTATTACTTCGTGTTATGGTAGGGATTTTATAATTGTACGAGATAATAATAGTTATTTTTCTCATAAGACATTTGGAATTAATTTTTATTATTTTTTCAAATAGAGTGTTTTTATTAAAGTTGAAATGTTTGTGTACATTTGGTATTTTAAAATTTCAACTTTATTAATAATTATTGTCTAATTGACATAACAATATTATGGTGACGTGGGGTGCTCAACAAATGTATAATATGCAAATTCATTGCAAGATCGATGTTAATGTAAAAGTCATTTTATATTATCTATCACGAAGGAAGTTTAGAAATCTACTACATTACACAATCTAAAGAGAGGATTTAATCTTTAATGATGATTTTTATTTATCAAGTGTCATTTAAATTTTGATAGCAAAAGAAAAGGGTGAGCTAGAAGTTGACATAAGCATTGCACCATCCGATTGCATAATGGTATAAGCCCATGTTGGGATTTTGAGTGTATGTACACTCCCTTGTACATGATGTGTGACGTGAAATTTCAAACGAGTATGATCAATCTCAATGCATTTGTCCTTAGTATCCATTGATATCCACTAAAAACATCAATTACTTGTCTAAGTGATTGGAAATCACCAAATACTATTTTAGCTAGTCATTTTTGGTGACATCTAAAGTTCAATAAATTTGTAAATAGTCTCAAAATCATAGTTCATGTTAATTTAAAGAAGGATTATTAAGTAGAGTTTTTTATTTTATATCATACTTATGTTGCTATTTATAGTTCTTTGCTTTTCATGGTTGGATATAACTTTATTACCCAATAAGATACCATTCAATAGGATTATTGATCTTCCACACCCATTAAAATCATCAAAAAGCATTCACCAATATTATAGGAAGTAGTAATGTAGATATGCATGTTGTTCATTGACCTAGTAAAACAACTAGGGAATAATATCAAGCAATTTTAATAGATAGACCTTCATAGGATCATGTTTGGTATGTCTTATTATTAATAATTAATATACTAGGTTAACTAACTACTAATAATAGGGGAAGCAAAAAAATAACAAGAATCCAATCACAATAACACAATAACACAAATATACCCAGGAAACCCCAGTATGGGGAAAACCTACAAATGTTGGATCTTCTATTTAGCCTCAACAACAAACTTTCCTTACAAAATACAATACTGGTTTGCTACAGTGATGATACATATATAGCCCTATTGATTTACATCAACATGCAAGAGAAAAAAAACTTTCCTTACATAACTCAACCTAAATCACACATAAAATCGCTCTTGGTCTTATCTCAACCTCACAGTCCTCCAGTTCTCTACCTGGAAACATTCTATTAATAAATAAAAATCTTGTTGCTAAAAATCCTTGACTCAATTTTCCCTTAAGCACTCCACACTCCACCTTCAAGCTACAAAAAATCAACAATTCAATTATGGTCATGTGTACACAAGTTTGGTAGACACTTGTGTAATGTTGTGCTTCATTCAACTCATTTTGAATATTTTTAGAAATGTTAGTGCAATTTTATGTTTTCATTTGTGTATATTTTGTGATATGTTTTTATAGTGAATTATTTTCATCTTCTATGGTTTTGTCTACAATCACTTATTTCTCTTTCCTCTCTTTATTATCACTTACTATAAAATATGCTTCATCTATGATTTTCCAATAACCACATACATTTTCTTTCATTCCATCTATTTTTTTAACAATCACATCTATTTTCTTGCCTTCCATATTAAACATTCCAAACCCAAGTGTTAGAAATTTGAAATAGATTGAATAACCCAAGGAACTTCTTAAGAGAAAATCAAAGTTACATAAACTAGAAAAACATAAAGAATGCAAACCAAGACTCCGAGAGATTATGTAATGTTGATGTGACAAAATTGCATTAAGAGCTTCCAAGCCGAACAAAAGATGCAAAAGATGCAAGAATTGATGCAAATTCAAGTTAGGCAGTGAGTTAATATAAAACTAAGGAGAGGATATATGTGGAAAATCCAACCAATAGGAATCAACCACAAAAAGTGGATATGGACCAGCAAAAGTGGAGGATGCCACCAAAAGTGGAAAGTGTTTCACCCTTTAAGGAAGGGGACACCGCACACTTATCTCCTAGTAATAAACTCACTGTATTATCCTAAGAAAGCATAATAAAAGTTTAGGAAAAACCTAGGACAAGGGAAAATAAATTAACCCACTAGGAAAATAAAAACCTACACCAACACCCCCCTTAAGCACAACTTAGGAGGATGTAAAATATGATGGGTCCCAAAAAATGAATCCATGTTAGGTATCAAATTCCTCCCAAAGAAGAAGAAGATCCCCCCATAAATAGAGAGAGAATACCCCCTTAAAATAGAGAGAGAAAAGAAGATAAGGACTAAGTACCCCCCCCCCCCCAAAAGAGATCCAATGGTAGATGCTTGAAATTGGATGGAGAAGATAGTCCATGATTGTCAAACAATGTTCCTCCCCTTAGGAAGAAACAAAAATAATGGTGTATGAAAGCTATCTCCCAAGTTTTGAAAAGAATATATAGGAAGAAAGTGCAGAATGTATGAAGTCTTTAAACTCAGTTCAAGTATCCCCATGTCGATATTGAAAGTTGTCACAATCAAATTAGGCATTCTAGGCCACACTGTTGAAGATGACAAATCAAATTTTCTTAGAGATTGATGTAGAGCACTATTCAAAGACAATGATTGTTTGACAACATTGTGCAATATCATAAAAAAGGAGAGATAACCCCTCAAATGTGTCCTCCAAATATGAAATGTGTGTCTCCATAAACAAGTTTCAAAGTCCTGTCAAGAGATCATCCCACAAAGATATATCTAGAAGATAATGGATGTCCTGTTGTAAGAAGTCATTGGAAGCTTTCGAAGAAGCAACACTAAACTCTGAAGTAGCAACAATAGATGTAAGGACAAAATAATTTTCCTCAAAGAGAAGACCTAGTCCTCAATAGTGTTGAATCTAGATCCAAAATGAGGGACTCTACAAACAAACAAGAAATTTTTGGTAGAAATTTATCCTAATTAACTGAATCTAGAAGACATAAATGATCTTGCTACAAAGAATCACTAGAGGCTCTCAAAGAAGCATCTTTGGAATCAAAATCTACAACAGGTAATGTTGGTGTGTTCTCAACATGAGGATGAGAAGCAAGAGAAGCCTCTATGTCATCTAAACATTGAAGACATGCATAATACTCAAGCAACTCTAAAGTATCATCATCGAAGGGTATATTATCTACATCATCAAGTGGAATGAGGAAATCTATAGCAAGATCATCTGGGAAAGGGGAAACATTAGGGTATCTGAACTACTCCCAAATCTTGGTCCAAAGTGTGTGGGGACATTCAATGTCTACTATAACCCACATAGTGTAAGTATAAACATGTGAACCAATGAATCCTAATACATGATCAATTATATTACCCATACTAGTTTCTTTCTAGGTGTGTCTAGTTCATACATTAGCCCATAAAGGTAAGGAAAAAAATTTAGTCATCTGAGATGGGTTAGAATGCCTTTGTTCCAAGACTCAAAATTGTCCTTATCCAAGATTATCACAGGAGGATGATTAGAAAAACCCATGATACAATCTTAGAATGATTACAAAAGATATAAAAAGAGAACACAAATACACTCCCACCATTTTCAATAGTATCAAAGATCACCCCCCCAAATATTATAAGGTTGGTACTTTATAGTTTAGTTTGTTTACAAAGCCTTTTCCAAAGTACAATGCTCAATAGGCTCAAAATAGCTAAAATTACAAAATTTGATACAATATGAACCTGAGACAAAATCTAGAAGAAATAGCCTTATAGTTGTGTAGTGTTGTCCAATACATTTCCAACACCTATTTGTTTATGAAAATTGGAGCACTAGGCCAAAAGTTATGGCCTGTTGAAGAAATTGGCACAAATAGCTTCAACCTAAAATATCTTGTAAAAAAGGAAAAAAATATTCTCAATACCTCCATGGATGGAAATTTCTCATCTCCAGTGAACCAACTTTCTATCGATATCTCATTTTCTAAAAACAAACACCGTGGTGAAAATTTATGAAGATTTTTTGTCAACGTTGGACGTACATTTCAGAATCGGCATTAATGGAGATGGTTGGAAAATTGAGATTTATTAAAGACACACATCTCATGTAGCCGGTCAGTGGTGGGTGGTTTTCTGGAAGCCAGTCAACCAGAGAAACAAGGGAGGCCAGTTTCACCTTGACCTCGCGGAGGAAGTTGGACCCTTTCATTGGCAAAGCGTTTGTGAAGCAATTGCAAGGTTTATTTCTCTTCAAGGATGTGGAGGTGGCGCAAGCAGTTCAATTTATTTTGGGTAATGTCTTTGAAAAATTAAAGCATAGATACAGGACCAATATGGATATTTATTTGTTGGTCATGGCTTGGGGTCTAGACTTAGGAGAGCTAGTGGATGTAGTGACGAAAGTCATACAAACTCTAGTTCACAAAGATTTTTTAGAGGATATGGAAGGCATTTTGGAACGGGCGATACCAAGACTGGGGCTTGTTAAGGTTGAAGGCATGGATGGTGGAGGCCCAGAGCTTGTGGATTTAAATCATCTCTTTATCAGGTGGCCAGAAGGATGCACCAAAGCTATGTGGCGAGAAGGTGTAGAGCACAGGTGGCAAGCACTCAAAATATGCGTCAAGCTAATGGAGGTCGAGGAGGTCATAGAGAATCTCAAAGACATCGCTAGAGAAAAGATGCATGAAAAGAAGGGTCTATGTCCAAGGAAGAAGATGAAGCCGTTAATGGAGATAGAGTCGTTGGAGATGAGTAATTCATCGAAGGCATCTGAGTAGTACAAGTTTTAAAAAAAAAATAGATTACTGCACTAAATCTTGTCTGTGATTTTGTTTTTGGGGGGTTATGCCTAGATTTGCATTGTAATTGTAAAACACCTTGGGGCACGAACAATGGTTGGAAGGGTAGATTTCAGGTGGGTATGATTAGGGATAATTTGATATGTTGGAAATGGAAACTGTGCTGGTTAATCAACTTTTTTGGTAGTTGATGGATGAACATAAATCTAAAGTATATTTTATAGCATTAGTTTAGAATTGGAATAATTCTTTCTAAAGTATATTTTATAGCATTAGTTTAAAATTGGAATAATTTTTGGTAGTTGATGGATGAAGATAAATCTAAAGTATATAATAATGTTTATGATAAAAATATAAATTAGTTTAGAATTGGAATAATTCTTTCTAATTTCACTTTATATTAATATATATGATTTATTCAACAACATTTATTTTATAGCATTTTGTTTACAGTGATTCTCAGCTTTGATTTTTTTCAAGATAATACAACATTTGGTTTTATTGGTGAGCATGTTGAAATTTTATTTGCCTTTTACAAATAATTTATGTTTTTAGATATATGAATTTAAGGATTAAACTATAAAAAAAATTCAACAACATTTATTTTATAGCATTTATTTAATATGTATGATTAATAAAATCAATAATATTTTAATATAAAAGATTTTATATAAAAAAATATAAATTAAATATTTTTTTGACAGTTAATTTTTTTCATAAAATGTAAAGTGACAGGCATTTAAATGAATAAAACCATCACAAAATTTTCATATGATAGGTAGGGGTGGTCGTCAAATTCTAGGCCTTGTCGAGGCCCAAGAGGTAATAATTTTCCAAACTCTCCACGTACCGATCTTAATTACCCATTGATCCTCCAATCATGTCCACTTGCTAAAATCTTCTTGTGATCTTCACTTCATAAATGCATTGTCCTTGCCACCTTTCCTATTTTAATTCACCAAAGTCGAGGTTTTGGTGCTTTTCCTAACCTTAGTTGCAAGTCTTTCTTGGTCATCTATGTAGTCGGTGGGTCAGAAGTTTTGACAACTTCGAAACTTTAGACTTTGGTTCTAAGGTTCCAAGTTTTAGTGACCACATGACATTATGGACCACTACCGTTCGATAAATTTTCGATGGACAACTATAGTTGCATTCTGGAAGTATATTTCTCAAGCAGTAGATTTGCGAATTGAAACCTCTAGAATTACACTAGAACTGTTAGATGTGAACACGTGGGGAGATCAAGGCTCATCATCGTGGTAATGAACCCGATAGGTTGAGTTTTGGCAATGAGCGATAGAAGAACTTAAGTGACAAAAATATGCATGTGCATAAAGTTTGTTTTATAAGAGGGACTACCTACGAAGAACGTAGGAACAAGGCTTAAAAACTTAAGAACGTTTTACACAAAGGATGTAAAGGAAAATCAATATAACCATGACCATTTGATGAATTTTTGATGGACGACTGTAGTTGCATTCCAGAAGTAAATCTCTGAAGTAGTAGACTTGCAAATTGAAACCTCTAGAATAACACTCGAATTGTTAGATGTGAACACGTGGTGAGATCAAGGCTCATTTCTCTCTTTTCAATGCCTCGACGTATTACATTTCATTTAATTGAAATTCTCTATCTTTTAGTTTTGAACATATGAAGTGATTGATTGGACAACTCATAGGTTTAATGAAACAAGATTTGTAATGATTTCATATCATTTGAGTGGCACTGGTAGTGCTAACTGGAGTATGGTGATTTTGACAGCTTGTCGGATTGAGGTACAATTTGCATGTAGCCAGACGTAAATCAAATTAAACATTTTAATTTTTAATTGTACATGTAAGGCTTGAGATACACGAATTGACTAAGTTGGTTTTTTGGCTTGCACGAATCAGGCTGGTAGTGGCACTAGTGGCCCATAATTTATTAAATAGGGTTAGTAATAGTGATAGTAATAATGTGACATTGTAATTCAGTTGTAATAAAATAAATGGTTATAGATTTACAGTAAAGAGTTATTTTCTGATTTCAGTGTCTTTGAATCTATTCAAATCAGTTTTTTTTCCTTTGAGAAATTAAGTATTATCTATTTATGAAATAATTGCATGTAGATTTAAAAGTAAAACATAAAGCAATACAAATGAAAAAATAAAGTTGAAATCAAAGAGTTATTTTCTGAGTTCAATGTCTATGAATCTATTCAAATAAGTTCTTTTTTCCTTTGAGAAATTCAGTATTATCTATTTATGAAATAATTGTATGCAAAGGTGGAGTAAGTAGCCATTTATCACATTGTATTTTCAAAATTCAAAGTAGTGGTAGAAAATTCCAGAAAGGCGAGTTGTGGGTGAGGAGTAAAATGGAAACATTGCTTGCATTGGACACGGAGAAGCAACAACAGGCCTTCAGAGGGGAAATAATCGATAAGCGGTTGTAAGGGCTAATGAATTCAACCCATCCACTCATTCTCTGGGCAACCAAGTAGGTGGTTGGGCCGGAATTTATGAAGGATTATCACAAAGCTAGAGAAAATACGAAGATTTTGGCAATGTTCTTAGCAGTCCTTTTGCATATAGGAGTCTCAAAAGGGATAAGAAAAAAATTGACCCAAAAGGTCTTTATGCACGCATGGCTAGGCGACATTGACGCGGTGCTAGATAATTTGGATGAGAATAGGAAAATCCCCATGCCACAAAACTACTACATGATGCAGATGAGAGGGAGAGAGGTAATGAAGTTTCCTTTGGTCCGAACCATCGACCCAAAAGGATTTGAAAAATTGTGGGCTAAAAGAGATCATAACATTTTCTTTCTCCTTAGGACATCAAAGTTGATGACCAATCTCTCACGTGGGTGGGCAATGAGATACGTGGAGGACGAAGGTTTGGTAGAGGAAATTGTAGTAAGTGATGATGATGATTAGGACCTTGGAGATGGGGAAGAATGGCTTGCGAATGATCCCAAGTACCCGGAGGAAAAGGCCAAAATCCCAGTGCACCAGAAATGTGGAGTAGACTGCCTGATGATTGCAAATTGCAAGGTGTACCTGAAACGCATAGATTCAGAGGATGATGATGAATGATAAAGTCTGGTTGGGTATGATTTCAGCTTTTTTTTGTTGAATAGCAATAGTAACAGTAATAGGGTAATTGAGTCAGTCCCGAGTCTTGGAGTGCCTATACTAAAATTCAGACCAATTTTGTAATGGATTCTATAATGCATGAAAATCTGGGTGGGCTACTAATCAGGGAAGGTCACTTGACAGAAAAGGCCTTCAGGGTGGTTTTTTGAAAAACATAAACTCATGTAATCCTTTTTTGATAATCAATACAGGGTGCTGCCTCTAGCAGTGTTTTACCTAGTAAAAAAATAATAATTGCATGCAAATTTTAAAGTAAAACATAAAGCAATACACATGTATTACATTTATGTTTTCACCAGCGATCCAGCAAAAGCTTGGCGCTTGCACTTACATTTGTATTTGTACTATGTAATAATGTGACATTGTAATTTAGTTGTAATAAAGTAAATGGTTGTGTTATTAATTTGACATTGTAATTCCTTTTATTAAGTCCTTTGCAATTGCAACTTTAAATGTTACTGTGCTTATTGCTATTAATGGTTGTGCTATTAATGTGACATTGCAATTCATTTTATAAAGGCCTTGATAATTCGAGCGCATTAATGGTTAAAAATAAATAAAAAATTTAAAACACATGTTTATTAAATAATAAGGGAGCAAAGAAAGCTTAGTCACTAGGCCTCCAAGTTTTATAACCGTGTGACATGTGGCATTGTCATGGAGTTCTAAATTTGCATAACTACTTGATTCCCCAACTTGGTTCACTTTGTTGAGTAACTTAAGTTCATGCATACTTAACCTTTGAGTTATGGTGTGTGGATTTAGTCAGTGGGTCAAAGGTTTTGAAAACATTGAAACTTCAGACTTTGGTTTTGAGGTTCCAAGTTTCAGCGACCACGCGACATGATGTACTT
The DNA here is from genome assembly GCA_007258455.2 of Sequoia sempervirens. Lineage (NCBI taxonomy): Eukaryota > Viridiplantae > Streptophyta > Pinopsida > Cupressales > Cupressaceae > Sequoia > Sequoia sempervirens. Next base: position 22,268 of record VDFB02116002.1, read on the forward strand.
ATCTTTCATTTCAAAGGCGTCATCGTCTGACATTTCATTGAATGTTATGTACAGAATAATCAATAAACTTGAGCTATCTTTTCAGGAATTTCCAAAAGCATGCAGGTTTAAAGGCTATCTTTTCGAGGTATGAAATTGAATATCACATTTAAAGCATGTCCTATCAAAAATAATGACATAAGTGGGTGGAAAAGTTGTACTAAGACATTTAGCCTGCATTCTCATTCTTTGCCAAGGCCAATACTTCTCAAGTGCAAACATTATTTTTACTCAGACTTTTAGCTTGTATTCTTGCTCTTTGCCAAGGTCAATACTTCTTAGAATCTCATGTGCAGAAATTCATTCTCCGCAAATTTGTGCTCATGCAGAGTGAATGTTGGGTCAATGTAAGGGATACGACGCCCAAACCTTTCAAGTTAGACAAATTTTGGGTGCGCTTGGAGAGGGATGACAAGTCTAAGCTGGACATAAAACTCTTAGAAAGCGGGCTAGCTCAAGCAGGAGGGTTTCTAGAAGCTATGTTGAGTGTGGACCTAATAAGTGCATGTGCGAGAAGGTACATTCTGCAGACACAGGAAATGAAAGCCGTAGTCGGAACTGTAATTGCATAAATTTCTCCCAAAGTTTTTTTTCGTGCATTGGGGATTATAGAAAGGGAACTTGTAGAAGACATGTTTGTCACATTGGCAGGTGAATTTTTCAAAGCGAATAAGGACTAGTGTAAGAACCCCATGGCCAAAACCTGGTTGAAGTCTGAAAAGAAAGGTAAGTCGCAAATGTCGAGTAAACTCAAAAGATTGCATTTTAAGGGAGAAATTGTAGATGCTATTGCTTTATTGCACCGCGTTGTTGGGAATCCATAGGTTGAGTTATTTGAGGATTAGATGTTTCAGTTTATCTTGATAGTCTGTGATGAGAACATTTTCATTGACTGGGCTGAAGTTATTTGCTTCCATTTGAATAAGAAATTAATTAATTTCCATAAGACTGCTACTTTTTGTATGTGTTCTTGCCTGACATACATTGTAGGTAGTTAGAGGTCCTTTTGGCCTAGGTTGGAGCCGCAAGGAACCCCAACTTCTGATATGCCTGTGTATAAACACTTTCCTCAGTTCACTAAACAATTTGGAATGGGTGATTTTTGTCATGTTAATGATGCATTTTTAATGGAGGTCGTGAGGAAGCTAGATGGAAATCCAGAAATGCACCTTTCCCCTGAATCGATTTCTCTTGTATCAAAATTTGGGATTTTTTATATCCAATTTGATAAGTTTTCCTATCTGAGAATAGGGCGTTTTGAGAAAGCCCCATTTAAATTACCTTGGTATCCTGAAGATTTAATGATATTTCTGGAAGTTTTTCAACAAATGGCCATGGTTAATATTAAGTATACGAACATGGGGAAATGAGGGTATGTCTTCCCATTAGAGACCCCTTCTTTTGTGTGCAAAACAAACCAAATGGCCAGGGAAGCTGAAGTAATTCTCAAGGAATATAAGCACCAGAATCTTTCTATGAGAGCTAATTTTGATAGTAAGGGTTTTGTGAAGCATAATCTCTATGGAGGGATCTTATATCGACATCAACCATCTATCAAAGATTTCTAGGAAGATTGTGCCGATGAGAATGAAGTTTTGAGAATAGATTATATGAGGCTAATGTTAAAATAGATACAAGCTTTTGGTCTATCATTTCACATTCCTAAAAATGTAGCTAAGGATTCAACAATCATAGATCCTGCATATGAAAAATTTCCTGATAAATCCCACCCTAGGATTAATTGGAGCTAAAGTGAAATTTTAGATATGAGGGTGTGTACTGCCCTAGTCCTTAAAAGAACCCAGGATTGGTTGGATGGGAAATGGCAGCAAGTTGTTGGTCCTATTCAGGAGCCTAAGTCATCACAAAAGAATGAACAGGGGTCTACACAAGCATCTAGTGCAAGTGTATCATCGCGGAAACCCTCTATGAGGTCCTCCAGTGAAAATTATCAGTCAGGAGGTGATGGTGATAGGCCAAAAGAAACAGTCAAGTTGAAGAGCATCTATGAACAAGACAATGTGTTGTCTCCTACCCCTAAGAAGAAGACCAATCAAGGAAAACTTGTGGCTACAGATTCTGAAGCTATCTTTAAACAGATTGCTGAAGATAATATCTTTCCTCCTTTGTTTGACTTTGAATTTCCCTCTTCTCCACCTCCGGTTGATAATCCACCTATCACTCCTAACGCTGCTAAAGAAACTATTAGTGGAAATGAAGATTCTAGTTTGGTAGTAGCCTCCCCAAGATGGCTGAAAAAAGCAGTGGAGAAGAAGAGGAAGCATATTCCTACAATGATAGTTGGAGTGGATACAGTTTCAAAGTTACTTCAAAGCTCTTCAGAACCTAATAAATCCAGGAGGATGTCAAGGAAGGATGGTGACTGATGCTACTTCTAGAAATCAAATGTTAGAAATTGTTGAGCCTGTGAAGGATTTAAATGAAGATGAAATAACAGAGGTAGACTACAAAGTCACACATGTTGATATGGGGCCTCCAACACTAGAAGGTGATGTGTACCATGACAATTATTCAGTCGATACCTTGATTAAAAGAGTGAAAGAACAGAGGAAAGAAAATATAAAACTAGAATCTCAAGTCCTCGCATTGAGTAACTTTATTTCTTCCATAGCCACTCCTCCTACATCTGATGAAGCCTCAAGTTCTCAGGTAGAGGGCATCGATGTGCTCACCATAGAGAAAATTAAAAAGAATTTGAGCTATTCCAGAGCTACTTGTGAGGGGATCAATAAAATATCTCAAGAGGCTATCTTCTTTCTAAATAAATTTGTTCTCTTCTACGCTCAAGTTGTTAATAAGACTAAGGAGTTAGTAACAAAACTTCAGTAGCTCAGAAAAGATCAAACTAGTCTCTATGTGCTTGCTCAAGAAATGAAAGAATTAAACTCTATGGATCCAAAGATATTAATTGGTGAGAAAATTATGAATAATCCTAAGGAGCTAGACCCTTCCTGGTCTTTTTCATTGGAATGGAAATTGAATATGTATGATGATTTGGTGAAGGAAATTAATAATACACTTGAACAATATTATGAAATGTTGGTGGGAGTTAAAGAAAATTGTCCTATTCTGGGAGTGGAAATTACTGATGAGTTTGATGAAAACATTCTAGATATAAAAGAGATCTCTTTGAAGTTTAGAGAGATATTCAAGAAAGGAATAGTTGATCCTACTACAGTGACACGGGAGTCCTTCTCGAAACTCAGTGGAATGGAGATCCACCTGAGGACTTATAAATGTGGAGAAGAGAAAATATCTCAGATGTTGGTTGAGTCTGAAAAGGATTTGGCCACATGGAGAACCAGGTTACAGATTACTACAACTCCAAGAAGCAAAAACATCATTGAAATTTTCACCAAGTACCAGGAATACAGACAAAGATTAAAGGCATAGGAGACCTGACTAAAGGAGGAGGCAGAAATAATTGAAAGTGAAGGAGTCGGTGCTGGGAGTGGGACCGTTGTTTAGTTTTTAGTTTTAATGTTATTTTCTTTAATTTGGCTCTCTTGATACTTCAAAGACTTTTTATTTTAATTTCTAAAACAGTTGTCTTCAAGAAACTGTTATGAAGACAAAAAAAAACTATATATTTGCCAGTGGATTGTCTATTATTGGAATGATAGATTTTTGGATAGTTTTATTGTTGTGGAATGTTTATCTATGAATAAAGATTTTATGGTGATGGATGTGTAAGGATTTCTCAGTATAATTTAGGTGATTTGGTAGTTTAAGCTTTTATTGTTTAAGTTTGGTGGATGCCTTTATAAGTTATTTATGTTGAACTGTTAGCTTCTGTTAGCTTATAACTTATAAGTTATGGATGTTGAACTGTTAGCTTATGTTCAAGGAATGGATTAATAATATTCCTTTCAATTATTTATCAAATATTGTGTGAATGGAAATGCAATAGGGATTTATAAGTAGTGTGATAAGTTTTTTTCTTTAAAAATGATGCAAAATCACATATCAAATCCAATACCATGGAATACAATATTTTTTTTTTGGCTTTTCCTAACCTTAGTCGCTAGTCCTTAGAGTTGTATAACCTTGTCACGGAGTTCTAAATTTTCATAACTTCCTGATTCCCCGATTTGGTTGATGGTTCACTTTGTTGAGTTGCAAGTCTTTCCTAGTCATCTTTCTACTCAGTGGGTCAGAGGTTTCGAAAACTTTGAAACTTCATATTTTGGTTCTAAGGTTCACTTTGTTGAAGCAAGAATGGAAAAGAGATAAAGAAAACTTATTATTATAACTAATAATACTATGAAGAAATGATCACTCACCTTTTAAGTCTACGTTTTTGGCTTTCGCTAGCTTCTGAATAGAGAAGTAGAACCTCAAAACCGAACAAAATGTGTAAGAATAAATGAAACTTTCAATTGTATTTATATCAATCCATGATTCCATATTTGGTGAATTCTGCAGGATTTTTAAATGGTATATTAAAAATTTGGTGAATCCCACTTGCTTATACAACGATACGTTGTAATTTTCAAGGTGAAATGTGTCCTCCAATGTAATTATTTTTTAATGTTATTGGCGAAATAGGTCCTCATGAGCAACTATTTATAAATTTTAATTGGTGAAATGGGTCTTCACAAGCAACTATTTGTAAATTTTAATTGGTGAAATGGGTCCTGATACAATGTTGTTTTAATAGTATTGGCGAATATGTTGGTGTTTTATTAAATTCTTTCGGGATTCCAGGAAAAAATATTAGTCGGTCCAATTGAAACACGTAGTTTGACAATGGAAAATTTGTTGCTTAAATATGCCTCAAAAAAAACTCATTGGCGAATGGACATGCATTGGACCTATAGTTTGTAAAATCCGGGCGATTTGGACACTCTGTTGGGTGCGAGAAATTTGCCAATTTTGACTTGGCTGATTCCTAGAATTTTCCAATTGGCGAAGATTCACCACTAAAGTTTTCCTTGTTATCAATCCTTAGGTTGCAAGTCTTATATGGTTCAAACAAGGTTACAAAGGAAAAGAAAGGACATAGAATCTTCAAGTGATCCCTTTTTTAATCCCACTAGTGAAATGAACCTTGGGTCAAACTAAAATCCACCTCAAACACCACAAGGCGAAACAACAAATCCATTTTCCAATCTCACGTTAACTGAGGTGAATAAACGTTTAACCCTCAAATAAATTGAACGTGCCTCTCTAGACCCAAGAATAGTATGTATTGTGGATGAGCTTTTCAATACAAACCCCAACAAATTCTTTCTTGCACTTGCTAAGAAAGGTCCCAAACTCCCCTTTGACTTCAAGACTTCCACAATTGTAGAAGAAGTAACAAAAATTCAAACCCAAGGTCCTAGTCAAAACACATTCACACAAGGTCAACCCATTTCACAACAAATGTTCACTAGTCTACCACTTGGAGCAACAATGCATATTGCAACAACTACACATATTCCTAATCCACCAATATTTGGAGCCAAGAGAACACATACCACATCCCAAGGACCAACCTTCACATTTGGTAGCTCATTTTATTCATCTTCTAATTCCATGGGTGCAACATTTGCAAATCCATTTAGCACTCAAAACACTACACCCTCAATAAATGCAAGCCAAAATCTACCTAACAAAACAAGAAGAATTCATATTGTTACATATAGAGTGCCAACACAAACGATCAATGCTACACCTAATACCAACATGGCCTTTGGGAAAAAATTGAACATCAACCCTCTTCCATCACAACAACACGTCACACAAAACACCAATTTCATACCACAAAATCAAACCAATACCAATACCACATTTGCAACGCACTATCAACAAGGTGATTTTTATCCTTTGCAACAAAGTGTCAATCCAAATCACACATTGGTGCCAAATTCATCATATAATCATTTCAACACTCTTGACACCAATATTGATCCCCTTATGCAAGGTCAACCCAAAATGACACCATCCCCCATGGACACCTTGATGCAACCGATGTAAGAAATACAACAAAAAATGGAAAGTATACAATTGGGGACAACTAAGAAGACATATTCTATGGAGGAATTATGCCCTTGCCCTTTCAATAGAAGCCTATACATGCCTCCTTTCCCCCTATATTTCACAACTCCAAACTTTAACAAGTACAAAGGGAAAGGGGATCCAATGGAAAAAATATGAGAATTTAACATAGCATGTATGGAAATTTCTTTCAAGCCCACATATTTGATGAGACGATTTCCATGAAGCCCTTCGAGGCTAGTTCTAGAGTGGTTTGTGCACCTTCCTCCTGGGATATGAACATGGGGTGAATTAGTCAATAGGTTCATTACACACTTTTCCTACAACATAGAAAGTGACACAACCCTAGTAACATTGTGCATGACTAAACAAAAAGAGGGAGAGTCACTCACATAATTCTATCAAAGATGGCACAACATGGCTAACAAATTTCCTTGCTATATAATTGAGAAACAATTGGTTACCATTTTTATAGAAATCATTAACACAAAAATGATGATCCAACTTCAAATCCAATGTTGCACCGCCTTTGAAGATGTCATTGAAAAATGGGTGTTTATTGAGAAGGCTCTTATGGAAAAAGGACTAGTCAAAATTTTTAAAGAAACTCCAAACACTCCTAGTGACAAAGGAAAATTTTGGTCTCGAGATAAGAATGCCACCAATGATGGGGTAGTGGATGCTAAAGTGGTAAATCAATTTCACCCCACCCTTCATCTTAAAGGTCTATCCACATAAAATACACCAACACCTAGCCATGATCAAACACAAAATGCAGTCCAAAATAATCAACAACGTAAAGGACCTCCATGCACTAAAAGAACACACACACCCTTAGGAGAACCCATTGAGTTAGTTTTAAAGAAACTTTTACAGTTAAACATCATTCAACTTCTCAACATTAAAACATATGGACTAACACTAGTTAAACCAAATTGGAGGAATGAAATTGAATTGTGTGAATACCATCGCAAAAAAGGACATAAAACATCATGTTGGACACTCAAGAATCTTATCCAAGATCTTATTGAACAAGGAGATATATTAGTGGATGATTCACAAGGTAAAACCAATGTTTATCACACCATATTCAAAACTCCCTTGCAAGACCATGGAAAGAGAAGGCCTCTAGTTCATGAAACAATAACAATGCTAATTATACCCATGTTGCACATGACTATACCATCAATGGAATTCAAGCCCTTGATAATCATGTTGCTACCATTACCATTAAAAAAAGTTCAGAATGTGTCCTTACCACCCATAGAGCTAAGGTGACCCTGCAAGGGGCTACCTCTAATCCACAACTAAAAAGTCAGTATAACCTCCTATATCATCTAGGAAAGATGCTCGCATAGATATCCATTCTTGAACTGTTTCACATATACCCTAAGCATAGGTCCATTCTAGAGAAATACTTGGAAGATACATTTTTTCCCATTGATCTAAATGTCAATCAATTTTAACCCATGGAAGGATACCTAGCTACACCCCACCATGTCACATTTTCTAAACAAGATCTTTCCACGCAAAAGCCAAATCATAATGATCTTGTACACCTTGAAGTCTACATTAATAAACATAAAATCAGACAAGGCTTGGTAGACAATTGAGTAGGTATAAACATATGCACACTAAAATTGGTCACAACATTGGGATTCTTTGAGGCTTGCATAGATCAATCTAAGACAATTATTATCAAAGCTTATAACAATGTCGAACACTCATCCAAAGGATTAATCACACTTCCCATGAGGGTTGGCCCCACTATTCAGAACACAATGTTCCATGTCTTGGATCTGGAATTTCCTTACAATCTTCTCTCAGGTCACCCATGGATTCATGCCATGAGGGTTTTACCATCCACCTACCACCAATGCTTGAAGTTTCCCTACAATGGCACTAAAATTACCATACTAGGTGATCCTAATCCTTTCCAGTATTATAGTAACCTAAGAGGAACAACTAAACATCAAGTTTCCATTAATCAAGAAGCTTCATCTTCCACCTCATCACACTATATTGATCCATCTTCCCTCATCAAATCATCCACTCCATTCACCACACCTTCCAAACCCAAGGTCCAAATCCATGATAAGGGATGTGGGGAATACAACGTGGAGAGTTTATTTTGTGTTGGAAAGCTACCTAAATCACCAAAGTCTTATGGAAAGCCTCATCCTTGTCAACTTAAAATCATTATCCAAAACCCTCTTACCACCTTCATCAAGTCAGGGGAATTAAGAAAAGAGACCATAGGTGAGGACATTTCTACATGGATTTTTAAGGATGAAGAAGACATTGAGCCTAAGTAGTTACTGGTTGAACAGTATCCAAAAGGTTTCAAGATCATGAGGCAACAAGGATATGATGGACACAGTGGTCTTGGTCTAAACAAACATGGAATGGTGGAACCAATACTACCTCCTCGCTTACCAAAGAACATTGGACTAGGGTATGTACTATCAAAATTAAGTCCTCCTAGTTCTAAATTTCCTTTGAGTGAGAACGTTAATGTTTCAAATGAAATTGAGACATATAAGGAATACTATGCCAAAATCAATTCTAATGAGTGGGAATGGGATTCTGACACATATAGTGAGTATGACCTAGCTGAGACCTTTCAAAATTTTGACTTATCCTCCTCCCCAACCAATATCATGGACATCAATATCTAGAGTGATTCCTTTTGGGATCCTAACTATACCTCTATTTTCACCATATATGCCTACTCATTGACCCCTGATGATACTAATGATGTCTTACCCCTTTTTTACCCACAACTAATAGATTGGGACCAACAAGGACCACCAAGTTTAGACACATTTGAGAACTACGAAGAAATCACTAAGTTCATGGGACTTCATGAAGGAATATCAAATTGGGATCATAAAGTTGGTTTCATCATAGAGCTTGATACTAAAACATACTTTGGAGAGTCTACTCCTACTTCTAGTTGCAAATTTGAGAAAAATGATAAAAAATAAAAATAAAAAAGAATAGGTCTCTAGGTGAAAACCGAAAGGCGCCTTTAGACCATGAAAAAGTAAAAATAACGAACATATCCAAATGTGAAAATCTCTTTGAGGTTCCTAAGGATGGAGGGTTGGATAATCTCCCCATTGACCGAGAGAGATCACCATTGCTTGTATAAGAATCAGAAGAGGTCAATCTTGGGACAAAGGATAATCCTAGAATCATTCAATTTGCAACATCTTTGACCATTGAATAAATATCAGAGTTCACTACATTCTTTTCAGAGAGACAGATTAATTTTGCATGGTCATATGTTAATATGCCTAGGTTGGACCCTAAACTTGTTCTACTTCATCTACCATTGATTCCAAATGCTAAACTGTCAAGCATAAATTGTGGAAGATGCACCCACAAATTTCAATCTTAGTAAAGGTTGAATTGAAGAAGCTTCTGGATGTTGGTTTTATTCATCCCATAAACTATACATAATGGATATCCAATCTTATTCTTTTCACTAAATGAACTGGTTGCATCAAGGTGTGCACGGATTTTAGTGATCTAAACAAGGCTTATCCTAAAGATGATTTCCCACTACCTAATATTAACATTATAGTAGAACTCACAATAGGATATGAGATGTTATGGACAGTTTTTCAGGATACAATTAGATCAAAATTTCCCTTGAGGATCAACAAAAAACAACTTTCACCTATGCTTGGGGTACCTTTTGTTGGAATGTTATGCATTTTGGTCTCAAGAATGCTAGAGCAACATATTAGTGAGCTATGACCACCATTTTTCATGACTACATGCATGCACTTATGGAAGACTATTTTGATGACTTATAGACAAAATCATTAACAAGAGATGGTCATCTAGCAGTATTAGACAATATTTTTAGAAGGCTAGAAGAATATAAGGTCAAGCTAAATTTGAAGTCGTGTATGTTTGGGTTCCAACTAGGAAAATTCTTGGGATACATTGTCTCTCATAAAGGAATTGAAGTTGATCCTGTGAAGGTAAAAGCAATCATGGATATAACCCCACCCACCAACATTAGTAAGTTGAGAACTCTACAAGGAAGATTGTAGTCAATATGAGGATTCATTTCCCAGTTAGCAGACAAGATTCACCCATTTCAACATTTTCTATGTAAATGAGTTCCTTTCTTATGGACTAAACGTTGTCAAGAGGCATTTCAACAAATAAAGGATTATCTATTGATTCCTCTAGTTATTATGCCTTCCATTGATGGTAGACATTTAATCTTATACATATCAACCACCACATCAACACTAGGGGAATTACTAGAGCATAATGAAAATGATGGAAAAGAGAGATCTATCTACTATATCAGTCATACTCTTGTAGGATATGAGCTTAACTACAACCCCATTGAATGAGCATGTCTTGCAGTTTTTTTTTCTACAAATAAGCTTAGACATTATATGTTAAACCATAGAACAAAACCGATAGGTGCTAAGACTGATCCTTTGAAATATCTATTGAGCAAAGAAAATTTGACAGGTTGACTAGAAAAGTGGTTTATGATCTTGAGTGAGTATGACATAGAATATGTTGATCATAAAGCAATAAAAGTACAAGTGATAGCTGAGCAACTTACAGATGTACCAATGATAGCAAATCATCCTTTGGTGTCCTACTTTCCTAATGAATCCATCTTTACAATAGAAACTCCTACAATATGGAAATTATACTTTGATGGGTCTTATACGAATCATGGTTTAGGGGTTGGTATTCTTTTTATCACACCTCAATGGGACTCCATTCCTAAGTCATATAGAATAGAATTTCCATGCACAAATAATATGGCTAAGTATGAAGCATTGTTGATAGGAATCTGAATGGCAATAAAATGGAAAATCAAGGATCTTTAGGTCTATGGTGATTCCTAGTTGGTTATCTTTCAAGTTAATGATGACTATGATACAAAGGATGAGAAGCTTACCCCCTATGAGTGCATGGTGGATAGTTTTAAGTTGTACTTCAATGTTATTTCTTTTGAGAAAATTTTGAGGATTCAAAATAAAGTAGTTGATGTGATGGAAACCATTGGATCTCTCTTGGATATTCCTAACAATGCCTCACAGTATGAGTTCTTGGTGGAACAACTATTGATCCCTGTGTTCGAGGTCCACGAATCTGAAGTCATGTGTGAATTTGTTGGTCTTGAATCTACTTGGTACAAATACTTTTATAACTACTTGCATGACCAGATTATCCCTTCTGATTTGTCCACAAACCAATGCAAGACCTTTATTTGGCAAGTCTCCAAATATGTCATCATTGGTGATACCCTTTACTGTCATAGTCTAGATAACACCCTCCTAAGATGTCTCAATTCATATGAAGAAAAAATGGCCTTACAAGAGGTACACAATGGTATATGCAGAGCTCACTCTACTGGTCCTACTCTAGCTAAGAAACTTATGTGGATGGGATACTATTGGCCTACCATGGAATGTAATGCCTACTACTTTATGAAGAAATGCTACCAATGTTAGACACATGGAGATATTGTATATGCATCTGCTCGGGAACTTCACCCACATACATCACCTTGGCAATTTTCTCAATGGGGACTCAACCTCATGGGAAAGATTCACCCTACCTCTGCTAATGATCATAAGTTTATCCTTGTTACAACTGAGTACTTCACTAAATGGATTGAAGCCATTCCAATAACCTACATTACCGATAAACAAATATCTAAGTTCATCCCCAATTACATCATATGCAAGTATGGTGCTCCCCAATCCATCATCATGGATAATGGTCGTCCCTTTAAAAATCAAGATGTTCATGAATTATGTGAGAAGTTTCATATCCAACATCATTTCACCACTCCATACTACCCCTAGGGAAATGGTCAAGCTGAGGCATCTATTAAGACTATCCTTAAAATATTAAAGAAGGCGATTGATGATGTTGGTCGTGACTGGCATGTCCAACTCAATCCTAGACTATGGGCCTATTACACCAGCATCTGTACACCCACAGGAGCCACCCCATATTCCCTTGTCTTTGGATCCGAAGCTATTCTTCTCATTGAGGTCGAGTTACCATCCTTGAGGGTATCTATGCAGTAGTTTATTGACAAAGAAGAGTATTGTATAGCTCATTTGCATGGGCTTGAGTTATTGGATGAAAAGAGAAAAAATTCCTTAATTCATTTATAGGCATACTAGAACTGCCTTCGATGCAACTACAATAAGAAAGTTTGAGTCAAATACTTTGATATTGGTGACTTGGTTCTAAAAGAGAATCCTAAGAATCAAATGGATCGATAAAATACTAGAAAGTTGGAGCCTAATTGATTGGGTACCTACATCATCACAACAACATATAGGTTTGGTGCTTATCAACTTTCTACTCTTGAAGTTGATTCATTACCTGAACCTATCAACAACATGCACCTTCACTGGTATTATACATAGCTTCGAGAGAATCTCATCAAAAGTCAAAAAATACAAAAAAATCATCACCCTGATGAAAACCTAGAAAACAAGTGTCTTGGTGACACCAAAAAAACCAAAAAAAGAAAAAATTAAAAAAATAGTAAAGAGAAATAATTCATCCAATAGTGAAAACCACTTTAGTGACACTTTGTATAAGTACCATGGTGAAAACCTGGCAAACACGCACCATGTGTAGTCAATCTTTGCTATATCATCTACCATCATTCTATCTAATTTTTCACCCCCATCCACCCATCCTTCACGTATCACAATAAAGATTTTCCATCCTTCCCATGGCCTAAGAACCATTGACATTTAGCATCCTTTGCCTTTCATACCCACCCATGATACATTGGCATCCATCAGTCCCCTTGCCCGTAATAATTTTGTCCTATACTTGAATGGGGAAAATTCCTCAACCTATGTCTTTATGGGATCCTAAGCATGGTATCAACTTTTAAAAGATCAAAAATCCAAAAAAAACATAAAACATCAAAAATCTAGAAACAATTATAAAACATCAAAAACTCTAAAAACAAAGTCAAAGTTTGTGTCAGTCCAAGTATAGTCGAACTACGTTGTCTCTGTGCATTTCTATGTAGGCAAGGCCATCTCTCGATGAGCCCCTAAGGCACTAGGTTAGTCCATTAGGGTTTTGTTGAGTCGATTCAATCATGATTCACATCATAATAATGAGTCACCCGTGGTCCAAGTCTAGTCGAACTACAATGTCTCTACATGTATAATGTAGGCAAGTCCATCTTTCGATGAGCCCTTGAGGCACTAGGTCCATCCCTTAGGGTTTTTTGAGTCTAACTTGGTTCGTCTTCATTTTTCCTATAATAAGTTGTCCCTCACTAAGTTCAACACTTTAGACACAAGCAAACATCTTAGCCTAAGCCAAATCATGAATCAACAAATTAACTATCCAACCAGTCTTTAATTTAAATAGGTCAATTTCCTAATCATCAATACTTGTCAATTCAATGGCATTGTACAAGATATGGCATTGTTGAAACTAGACTCAACGTCTTATACGACTTTCCTTATCCTATCTTTTGTCTTATTCAAGATGTGTCCTTCCTAAAATTGGGCATCATCATTTGTCAACTTTATAATTTTCCTTATATAAGATATGTCTTTCCTAAAAATAGACATGGTCAATCAATCAATCAGTCAATCCCCTTAATCAATCAATCAATATTGTCAATCAATCAATCAATTTTTTCAACCAATCAATCAATTTGGTCAAACAATCAATATTCTAGTCAATCAATCTTGTCAATCAATCAATCGATCAATTCTATTAGTTAATCAATCAATTTCACCAATTAATCAATCTTATCAGCAAATAAACTTTGGAAAACAATCTAAATGGTTATTGACTTTGTTGGTCTAGTTGGTCTTATATTTTTTATTTGTCTTTGGTCATGTAACTAGCCACCTTGAGGGTGTCCCAAGAAGGATTTAGAGGAGCGATGATGCATTATGACCTCTTTTTCTTTTTGATTGCTACTTGTTGAGTGTCTATTTTTGTAAAAGGTAACATTGCACACCTTGTTCTGTGTCATACCATGGTGTTTATTATCCATTCTCTATAATTTCACCAACCAATGATGATAAACATGCAAGTCTAGCATCTATCAAGCAAGAATTTCAATTCAATTTCATTTGACAGCTTTGCACTAACATCCATCTTCTTTGTGCCTATGCCTCTTCTATCTGCAGTCATCCTGATGGTGTCTTGTGAAACACAAAAATATCTTGCATACATAATCATGTTAGAAGCATCATAGGTATCATCATGAGCATATTAGATCATCCATTTGCATTGAAAACTACAAAAAAAAACATAGATAGCATTATAAAGAATCATACATGCATCCATATAAGCATTACATGTCCTAATCACATAAGTCCCATCTTGCATCCATAAACCATCAACATACATCTCATCACATACATATCACATTTTCATATAAAAAGAAAATAATTCAAATCATCACATTTTATGTACATCATCTATATTCATAATCCAGATCCATTATCCATATCATTACATTTGCATACATATCCATATCCATATTGCACATCATATCATAATCATAATTTTTCCATGACATCATAAAGCATGCATCACATGTGCATCCACATAAGCATCATAATCATATAAAACCATCATGCGTATAGATTGCATAAACACAAAAGTCATGTACATCTAAAATCCATCATAGCAATATAGAATAATTACATCCATTCATACGTCATAAGATAGAGAATCACATATAAGCATAAACCATACATTATACATACATGACACATCATAACATATAGAACCATCTCATAGATCATATAAACTCATAACATCATATCACATAGAAACATGCATAATAAATAACATGTCATGTAGTTGCCGCCAAAATCATGCATCTCATATATATCAAAAATTAGTGTCACGGTACAATATCAGGATGAATCTAAAAAATGGAGCTTGCATGCTCAATCAAAATATACATGTCAATGTCTAATACAATGAAAAGTCTAGCCAGTGCTTCCCATGTCACCTAATGAGGATGGTCCTATGGGAGGTTTCCTGTCATGTGGTTGATGTGAACCTGAAGCCCCATGTCCTGATCCCGATGGCTGATGGTATGGTGAAGGTCGTGGCTGAGAGACCCCACCATTGCTCTGAATCCATCTCGAATGATACCTGCTCTATGACCTACTCATGATCTCTAAAAAAATAAGCTCTTTATGCTTAGGAGACACCTCTCTCTCATACAAATCTTTTTAGTATTTCTCTCATTTGATGGCTCTCCTGAGCTCCGGCACAAAATATGTTGTCAACCCACTACATATGCTAATGAAGTCTATGGCACTCTGCTTTGCCTGTTGTGCCTTGATTATGGCTATGTATCTCTTGACCCTCAACTGATGGAGCTCTAATTGTGCAGCTTGTAGCTCTACCACCTGTGCATCCATCAGCCTATCTGTTGCCTCCCCCTCCATCACCTCAATGATGGGGATCTCCTCCAAGCCCTACTCCATCGCCACTATCTCCCTCTCCTCCTCCTCCTCTATGTCCACCATTTCCTCATCCCTTCCAACCTCTCCCACCTCAACATCCATACCACTAGTATAGAAACAACAATATATGACTAAAAAAACTACTAAAAACTGCTTATAAATGACTAAACTTGGTCATGTGACCATTAGTAGTTTATTTCCAGTCATGTATAACATGACCAGATTGATGACTAAACTATTTTTAGTCATTTATTGGTTGTTTTTATTGATCCATTTGGTAGTATAATTAGTCATTGATTTATTCATTCATTGTTGTAATCTGGTCACTTATTTAGTTTTTTTTTTTCCACTGATATATTTAGTCATTGATTGTTGTAATCTAGTCACTTATTTACTCATTTTTTATTCAATGATATATTTAGTCATTGATTGTTGTTAACTGGTCACTTATTTAGACATTTTTATTCACCGTTCACTTTTTTTTGTCAATTGGTAGTATATTTAGTCAATTTAATTATTAATTGATGTCAATTAGTAGTATAGTTAGTCATTTTAATTGACTAATATTTGAGGATTTAAGCATAAAACATAGAAATACACATCAATCATCAATTGCACACAATAAGACAACCATTGAGAAGGAAAAATTAGTGAGCTTTATTAATAAAATAAAGGTGTTCTAATTATAGCTTAGAAATAGAGTATTACAATTGTTATTTTCAATCACAAGATTGAAAATCTAAGTTACAATATTGTGCAAAAATGGTTGCAAGAAATAAACTTCTCCAAAAAAATTCTGCAATGATAGAAATGCATTCTTGAAGCCCTTTAATGCGAGCACATTCCCATTTCATCTCTTAAAACTTCTACAATTTGGGAAATCTTCCTGGAGCAAGTTGTAACATGTAGAATCCAAAAAGGAGAGTGTTGATCGTCTCCCTTATATGAAACTCTCCTTCAATGCAGTCAACAAAAACCCAACTAGAATCTTTCCTACTTTATATGCAACGTTCCATCTGATATGAGCAACATGGTGTTGCCTTTTTTTCCATGAATGAAGTTGTGCCTCAGTACAACCAACAAAATTACTATTAGTCTCAATTCAAAAAG
Source organism: Sequoia sempervirens (assembly GCA_007258455.2). NCBI lineage: Eukaryota > Viridiplantae > Streptophyta > Pinopsida > Cupressales > Cupressaceae > Sequoia > Sequoia sempervirens. The sequence continues at coordinate 38,902 of VDFB02116002.1, forward strand.
AATATAAGTGCATTGTATATTGCAAGTTTACAAAAGTCCAATCATAGCAGGAAGATAAATCAATTAAAAAACTATAGCCTTGCCAACAAATTCCTTAAATAGAGTGTTCAACATAGGCCTAAAATATGCATATTGAACACTTGATTTCATAACCTTGTTCAAAGTTTAAGAAAGGTGATATGCTCATATTATAGAATGAAGTTGAGATTATAGAATGAAGGCTATCAACACTAACCAGACTGGAAGAACATTATCAATAGAAATTTCCTAGAAACCAAGCCCAAGAATTCCATCAAACTTAATTAGACAACAAAAATGTCAACCCTGGTTCATGTGTTGTCTAAGTAAAGAAGTACACCATGGAAGGATCCATTTATACATAAATCCCAAATTAAGTTGATGAGAAAAGATCTTTGATATCCAACTGGGAAGCCTTAACATCCAAAAATTACTAACCTCATGTTTCACAACAAGTTTCCCAATGGTGACATCATCTTTACTTAAGAAATCGAATATTGATCCACTGCCATATTGAATCTCATAGGATTCTACTTCACAAACAAAAAATGATATATATTATTTTTTTAGAAACTTCCTTAATATCCCCATGTAAGCAGACTAAACTAAGTGAGGTTGAGGGTTTTAAGTAGAGTACCATCTTATTGGTATGTGCTTAACTTTGGTGACTTGTATCTTGAGTGAAAATAGTAGGCTAGTTGCACTATAAAATCATTGTTAATCATTGTTACAAAAATAACCACAAAATCCTCTTTAATTAAAATACTCCTAGATATTTCAGTTAATTTCTAAGAGATAATTTCACTATCCAAACAACCATTAATCTATTTACTATATATAATTTCCCAGAATTCAAAATTTGAATGTAATGAAACTAACCATAATTACCAAAGATTTGACACCAAAATGTAGTACAAAATGAATTGTTTGACAGAATTCCTCCAAGAGATGTCATCTCATGGAACAAAATGATATGATTGCAGAATGTTCACAAAATGGATTTTGCAAGGAAGCTCTCAATATATTTGAATTAATGAAGCACTCTGGAACACCGACATTGTAAGCTTTGCTTGTGTTCTAGATGCATGCAGTCATGCATGTTTAGTGGATGAGGGCTACACATTCTTCACACATCAGTAAACCTTATTGTATTACATATATAGTTGATCATTAGGTGTGCATGGTTGACCTTCATGCCCATGCTGGCTATCTTGAAGACACCCTACACATTATTACTAAGATGCCAATTAAACCTTTGGTTCTTATGGATCATATATGAATATAGGCTGAGTATTCTAGCAACACTTCTTTTTTAGTTGGATCCTAAAAATGTTGCAACTTATGTTCTTTTCTAAAACATTTGTGCAGAAGCGGGCAAGTGTGGTGAGGTTCAAACAGTAAGGAGATTGATGAAAGATATATGAATTAAAAAGATACCTGCATGTAGTTGGATTGAAGGGCATAAAATGGTACATGATTTTTTGTGTAGGAGACAAATCACATCCACAAACATGGGAGATTTATGCAAAATTGGAGAAATTGGCTTGGGAAATGAAGGCAGTAGGGTATTTCCATATTCAAGACTTTTACTTAATGTTGTGGAATAGAAGAAAAATAAAATTTATCTGCCACCATAGTGAAAAGTTAGCAATTGCATTTGGTTTTTTAAACATGGCCCTTGGTACAACTATTAGAGTTAAGAACTTTCAAGTATGTTCTGATTGTCACACTGCATCTAAATTCATCTCTAAGATTGTTACGAGAGAAATTGTTCTGAGAGATGTGAACCATTTCCATCATTTTAAATAGGAACAATGTTCTTGTGGAGAATATTGGTGATGCTAAATGAAACAGTTTGAAAAAATAGGCTTACATTATAATAATGTGCACTACATCATATATGCAATAATAACGAAGGGACATCCATCAAAGCATAACAATAGGGTTTTTCTTTGTCATATGTTGTAGTTACAAGTTCCCTGATAGACATACATGAAAATTTGGAAGAGATATACACAAGGCAAGTGAACTATTTCAAAAAATTCCTCAAAGAAATGTGATATTTCATTTTATAGTTTAACCATGATACTGCACCGTTTTGACATGATCCTTGTGGTGATGCGGGATGTTACTACTACACCGCACCATTATTGTTTGACCTTCGTAGTAATGTGGGATGTTACCGCTACACCACACCATGTCTTCTTGGCTCTTGCAAGGATGTAGGAGACGTATTTGATTTACTGCCATACCACACATTTATTGCTCGACCTTTGTGGTAATGCGGGATGTTACTGATACACTGCACTGTGTCTTCTTGGCTCTTGCGGTATGGCAGTATTATGAAACTTGTCACAATAGTCTTATGAAACTTGTCATGACCATCTACTACCTTGACACAACAGTCGTATGGAACATGTCAATATTTATGGGAACTTTTTAAATTACATTTATATTTATAAGGAAACTATCCTATAGGGATGACAATCCCAAGAAACATGGAAATGGTTACACCAATAAATAGTTAACTAGAAAGCATGAATTTTCAATGCATAGTGGAGAATATACAAAGAGTTAAGTCAATGAGCAAACATGATTGGAGAATTTTCATCAAAAGTATGACAATCTAAGATTTCATAGTAGAAAATTATATATCCTCAAAGACCTAACAATCATAATAGACCTAGTGATAGCTTTCAAAGTCATAAGAATAAATTCATAAGAGAATAGATGCAAGAGCATGAAAAGACACTAAGATGGAAGGGTAGTTGGTAGAGTTGAAGAATCAAACCTATAGTGAGAAGGTAGGGAGAACAAAGTAATTTACAGTAAAGAGCATCATGGCAGTTTCTCAGGTGACTATATTTGGGCAAGGAGAGAACTTAGTGACAACATTACCATCAAAATAATAAGGATACTCAAAACCCTACCAAACCCTGGGCCTTTTCCATCACCTTGTAGAGATCTCAAACATGCATGAAAATATTTCACAAAGACTAAAATCATCTCTATTTTTTATGATTACAAAAAATAACAAAAAGTAACAAAAATTTAGATTTACAAGTGATGAAAAGAAGTACATGGAAATATATTATGTTGAATTTATTTAAGAAAAAAAAAACTTAACCATTAACTATGGACAATGCAATCTAACAAAATACAAATATACAATGAAATATTATGATTAAAAAAATGATAATTTTAACGGTAATCTTAAGGTAGACAAAAATAAATTGTGCAAGTGAAAAATAACACCCTTAGATTATTCTGAACAAATAAAATTTTCATTTACATCATTTTCAAGCAATAGTTTTTTAGATCCGTCTAACTGTACAAAAATCAAATCAAATCTGCAATGATTTCAAAGATCTGAAGGTTTAAAAATCTGATATTTTTAGATCTATTCTTGGGTGTATCCTACAAACTTCATCATAGAAGGATGGGTTATCACCTCATTTAGACCTAGATGTGAAACTTCCTTTGTTGTTTCCATAGAATCCAAAATAGGCCTAACAAATGCTGGAAGATATAACCATGTAAACACGCAAAAGGAAAAGCTAAATCAGTAGTAATTTACTAATTTTCATTCAACTTCTCTATAATCATTTTAAGTACCTGATTCTATTGTACTTTAAAGATTTATAATATGAATTTTAGCTATTCAAATAGCTTAAATAATTTTAAGTTATAAAACTGATAAATAAGCTTTAGCAATTCAAAAAAAAGTCCACTTCTAAAATTTTAAATATCTTTATTGTATCTATTTACCGTTGTTAGAGAGTTACAAACTATGAATTGTCCTCTGTCCTATAGTACTAAGAAACGAAGAACACTATCAAACAATGATTGAATAATAAAAAACAGTCCAAAAATAATGAAAGTTATTGTCAAATGGTGACAAAGATCTGTCATCTAAGTCATTTGCACATGGTGATTGAGAACACAATGAGTAAGAAGTAAAAGAGCACTAAATCATAGCACTACAAAAGGGTCATGAGTTATGCAATGAACTTCACTGTTCTTTTGATCGCAAAGGAGATCAAGATAATAACCAACATACTAATGTGCATAGAGAATGTTCATGGAGTGCAAACTTCCTTACAAAGCAATTACCATAGCAGAGTTTGAGGTGAATTGCACCTGCTATTTTATGCTAATATGGATATGTTCTAACCTGTAGTTAATTGTTGTAGCATAAAAAATAGGCTAAATAGTTGTTCATATACCATTGTTTCAAATTCTAAATTACTATACCTTATTCTAGGATCAAATCACAGGGGGAGTCTATACATAAGACACTATTGTTTCAAATTCAAAATTGTTGGCTCTTTCACAATTGTTTGCTTCATTTATTTGATCTAAGGAAGTATATTGTATAGAAGATGCTCTCAAAATCATAGAAAAAACCTTTATTCTGGGATGACTGTTCATAATCTTTCTCATCATAACAATGAACAAAATATCATTCATTAACCTTAACTTTGCAATATTTTCATCAAATTCTACTTTTCTACTCTCTTTTCCATTCTGAATTTTATTCCAAATTTCATCCATGAAGAACTTCCTTAGCCTGTAGATCCTATTGTTAGCCATAACTTTACTAGGTGTCGGGGATAGCTTTGAGTTTTTACCCAAGCAACAATTGACAAAATTTGGCCTTACCAGATGATTTTCATTAAATTCTACTTTTCCACTCTCTTTTCCATTCTGAATTTTATTCCCAATTTCATCCATGAAGAACTTCCTCATCTTGTAGATCTTGTTGTTAGCCATAACTTTACTAGGTGTTGAGGATACCTTCGAGTTTTTACCCAAGCAACAATTGACAAAATTTGGCCTTACCAGATCTGGTAAGGCCGAATTTTGTCAATTGTTGCTTGGGTAAAAACTCGAAGCTATCCTCGACACCTGGTAAAGTTATGGCTAACAATAGGATCGACAGGATGATGAAGTTCATCCTGGTAAAGCCAAATTTTGTCAATTGTTGCTTGGGTAAAAACTCAAAGCTATCCTTGGCACCTGGTAAAGTTATGGCTAACAACAGGATCTATAGGATGAGGAAGTTCTTCATGGATGAAATTGGGAATAAAATTCAGAATGGAAAAGAGAGTGGAAAAGTAGAATTTGATGGAACTCTTACAAAGATCAGGTTAATGACTCATGCTTTTTTTCATTATTATGATGGGAAAGATTCTGAACAATCATCCTAGAATAAAGGATTTTACTGTGATTTTGAGAGCATCTTCTATACATTAGGTTGTCTTAGATGAAATAAATGAATCAAACAATTGTGAAAGAGCCAAAAAAATTGAATTTGGAACAATAGTGTCTTATGTATAGACTCCCCCTATAATTTTCTCCTAGAATAAGGTATAGTAATTTAGAATTTGAAACAATGGTATATGAACAACTATTTAGCCTATCTGTTAGGATACAACAATTAAATACAAGCTAGAACACATCCATATCAACATTAAATACTAAGTGCAATTCACCTCAAACTCTGTTGTACCTGAGTATGACAGTACCTGAGCTTATGGTGTTTCTAGATGGAACCTATAGCGGAAAATTGTATTCTCCATTTGAAGGAACCATCTTCAGAGCTCTTCCCTAAAATGAGGGTTGAAAACATTAGTAGAAAAGCAATATCATAATTCTAAAGTAACAATTTGTATCAAGCCAAATATCAAAAAGTATAATTAAAAAGACAAATCCTTATAATTGGACTAAGCAGGTTTATGAATTTATCTTTAAAATGTAGGAACTTTCTCTGTTGGAGCTTCACAACCTCAAATTGGATCTCAAATTGGACCAATAAAATTTATGATTTTATCTTTAGAATGTAGCAACTATTACAAATATGAGCTAGTTTGGTGGTGTTGTCATTGATGTCAACACAGTTCAGTATGTTGATGTTTGTACATGTATAGCTAAGATACTTCTGAGATCTAGTGAGTACATGGAGCTATCTTTATGGTGTTGTAATTGTGTAGTATTGGTGAGTTTCCAAGTGCTTTTGAGAAAATTAAATAAAGAAGAGAAGTCAAAGTGTTGAGTGTGTTCAGAACGTGCTTTGGTATGTGCTATGTCTTTCTCTTGTGTTGATCTTATGCTTGTGTGGATTTGAAGGCGTGTTGATGGCGATCTAATGATGATATAGTCTAAATTTTAGTCTCTGGTGAGATGGTACGTGAAAGTTGTGTCCTCTAGTTTGTGTGTTCCACTGGCAGTGTAAGTGTTCTGTGAACTGGGAGAAATATGTTTGCTCTGCATTTCTCCTCTGTTTTGTTTCAGATCATGCGGATTTGGTAGATATCTTTTGAAGGTCTTTCCTATGCTCTAGCAAGGAGGTTTGGAGTTTTGTAATCCATAAATTATGTTTCAGTATTTTTGTGTGTCTACACAGTCCAGATTGACTAGTGAAAGGAGTTCAGTGTTTGAAGCCTGTTGTTTTTGCTACGAATGTATCTAGAATATTATAATATGTATTATTATGCATAATGAAGCATGTTGAATCGTCTGCATGTCATCTTCTTGTTGGGAAGCATGTGCATTGTTGATAATTTGTGTTTTCATTAGGTTTGGCCAACCTAGTGTTTACACTTCATTCGAAGAATAAAAATTTAATTGAGGAAGCATGTAGAAGATTCAAGAATATTATCTTTATATTTTTATTTGTCCACTCTTATTCCTTTCCACTACGGGAATTTAGAGTTGCCGACCTAATTTAAATTTATGAAATGGTGTATTGTGGCCGACCTTGGTAAATGTTTCTAAGGTTGAGAACGGTATAAAAGCAAGGCGAGTTGTGAAGAATTGTATGACAGTGTGATGCAAAGTGAAAAAAGTGTGCCACAAATCATAAGAGTAGAAGTGTCTGTATGAGTTATGTTGAAGACAGTGAGACAAGGGTTTCTATAATCTTGCGAATGTGCTTTAATTGCAGTGGTGGATCTTTTGTTCTCTTTTGTATCTGTAGGCAGTGAGCCTCCCTATTGGACAGTGAGTCCTTTCTATAGGCAATGAGCCTTTGTATTTGGGCAGTGAGTCCTCTTTTGGGAAGTGAGCCTTTGTTTTATAATATTTATATTGTGAGTTAACCCTCACCATGGTTTTTCCCTTATTGGGTTTTCCACGTAAAAATCTGGTGTTCATTGTGTTGATTTACTTTCTGTTATCTATGTTTCATGCTCATATTTAATAATAGAATAGTGTGGTTGAAGATTTGATAAGTGATAAATTTTTAAGTTTGAATTTGTGTGAACTGATTCACCCCCCTCTTAGTTGTCCTACGCCTATTTAACAATTGGTATCAGAGCTTGTTTTTCCTTGTGTAGAGCTTAACCGCTTAAGGAAGATTTGATGGCACACAAGTTGTCGATCCCTATGTTTGATGGAAGTGACTAAAAAGATTGGAAGGGACAAATGAGAGGATATATTATCTCTCTTTGTTTCAAGACCTAGAAGGCTATTGAGAATAAGTATACACTTTTGTCTGGTGGTGTTAATACTACAGATGAGATCTCTGCTTATGAAGAAAATGAGAGGGAAAAGAATGCAATTTGCAGTGGTTTATCTAAAAATGAGCGAATCAAGGTTAATTTGTTGGACACTACATATGATGTTTGGAAGAAGTTGGAAGACATGTATGAAGGGAATGAAAAAGTGAAATTGACAAAGAGATGGTAGCAAAGCGTAGATTTGTGAACCTAAAAATGGAAGATGGTGAAGAATTTACAAGTTTATTTCACAGGGTTGAACATACTACAAATGAGGTTAGAAATCAAGGAGGAAAGCTAGAAGATGAAGACATAATAGAGAAGATCCTGATCACCCTAATGGATTGCTACAATGATAAGATCTCGATGATTGAAGAAATGTATGACCCTAAGAAGTACACCTTGGAACACTTGTTCAACACCCTGCAAGCATTAGAATTAAGAAAGTTCTAACAAGATGACAAGATAGAAGAAAAGATAGAAACCACATTTAAGGAAATGAAGATTGAGGAGGGACCAGATAGTGATGATGTTGATGAGTTGGAAGCCAACTTCACCAGGAAGTTGAAGAAAGTTACCAGAAATTACAAAGGTATGTTACCCTTTAAATACTTTAGTTGTGTTAATATTGGTCATTATGCTTCAAGATGTCTGAATAGGGCTGCACATAAGAAAAACAAGGATTATAAGGATAAGGATAGGAAGGATAAAAGGTATAATAAGTTGTACTATGTTAAGGAAGAGGCAGGCATTTCTGATGATGAATCTTAAAATGAGGTTGATGATAGTGAATGCTTATTCTTAGCTTTGGAAAATAAATCTATATCCACTAACCCTGGAAAGTGTGTAAGCAAAAGGGCTCTGAAAGTTAAGAAGAATAGGATGGAAGGTACTTTGGTTACTGCATTTCATGCAAGACATGATGAAGACTACTGGGTAATTGATAGTGGATGTTCAAATCACATGACCAGAGACAAGAGTAAGTTCACTAAACTTCAAAAATATGATGGTGGTTTAGTCATGTTCGATGATGATTTAGGAGCTAAGATTTGTGGTAAAGATTCAATCAGTTTTGATGGAGTACATAATACTGATGATGTATATTATGTGAAGGGTTTGAGGCATAATCATTTGAGTTTTGGCCAGATGTGTAGTAATGGATTTAAACTTGTGTTTTAGAACAATACCTATGAAATTAGAAAAGGATCTGGAAAAGGAGATATGATTACAGTTGGAAGAACTCATGGAAACATCTATTAGCTGAAAGGAGTTGATGGTCATTGGCTTGTATCTCAGATCAGTGAAATTTGGTTATGGCACTGGAGAATGAGACATGTGAACTTTGATAACCTGGTCAAGATCAGTAAAAATGAAATAGTTTGAGGACTGCCTAGAATCACAAGACCTGCTAATGCTATCTACATAAGTTGTCAACTAGGGAAGTAGACAAGATGTAGCTTTAAAGGAAAATAATATTCTACTACCGATATGCTAGAGTTGGTACATATTGATCTATGTGGTCCGACTAAGACTAGAAGCTTGAATGGTGATAGATATTTCATGTTTCTTATTGATGATTACACTCGAATGACATGGGTTGCATTTCTTAGAGAAAAGAATTAGGCCCTGGATAGGTTTAAGGTATTTAAAGCAAGAGTGGAAAATGAATTAAATTTGAAAATCAAATGTTTAAGATTAGATAGAGGTAGTGAATTCACTTTTGGTGAATTTAATACATTCTGTGAGAAGAATGGCATAAAAAGATAGTATTATGCTCTAAGAACCCCACAATAGAATGGAGTAGTTGAAAGGAAAAACAAGACAGTACAAGAAGTCGCTAGAACTATGATGAAAGAATCTAATGTACCAAATGTATATTGGAGAGAAGTGATGCATACTATTGTTTATGTTCTTAACAAATTGCAAATCTGACACAACAAAATAAAGACGCCTTTTGAGTTATGGACTGGTAAGACTCCTACTATGAAATATTTTAAGGGTTTTGGAAGTAGATGATATATTAAAAGAGATGATGAAAATCTTGGAAAGTTTGATGCTAGATGTGATGAAGGAATATTTCTTGGATACTCTACCACTAACAAGGCATACAAATGCTTTAACAAAAGGTTGAGGAATATTATTGAAAGTGCTAATGTGAAAGTTGATGAAGACATATGCAGACCTATTGAGATAAGTGAAGTTGAACCTGATGATCCTATTTGCAGACATATACCTAAAGAAAATAAGGAGAAGGAAGAAGAAGAAAAATAAGAAGAGGAACAAGTGGAAGAAGAGGAAGAAGAGAATGAACTAGAACCTACTGTTAGGACTCCTAAATATGTACAGAAGAATCATCTAGAAGATCAGATAATTGGAGACAAGAGTGAAGGAGTAAAGACAAGAAGCAAAGTTGCAGCTGAGGTAAATTTGTGTTTACTCTCTAAAATAGAACCTAAATTTGTAAAAGAAGCATCTAAAGATGAAAGTTGGATGAGAGATATGAAAGAGGAATTGCAGCAGATAGAGAAGAATCAGACATGGGAACTAGTCCCTAGACTTGTGAACAAGAATGTGATTGGCTCAAAATGGGTGTTCTGAAATAAACTAAATGAAAATGGAGTAGTGAGGAATAAAGCAAGATTGGTATGCAAAGGATATTCACAAGTTGAAGGCATAGATTTTGAGGAGACATGTGCCCCTATGGCCAAAATGGAAGCTATCATAATGTTTTTGGAATTATCTACCCACAAGGAATTTAAGGTATATTAGATGGATGTTAATTTAGCTTTTCTGAATGGTAAGTTGGAGGAATAAGTGTACATGGAGCAACCTAAAGGGTTTTAGTTTTCTGACAAACTAGATATGGTTTGTAAATTGAAGAAAGAATTGTATGGATTGAAGCAAGCTCCTAGAGCTTGGTATGCAAGACTAGACAAATATCTGACAAAGCAAGGATTCAACAAGGGTTCTGTTGGCAAGTATTTTACTTCAAAGTGCAAGGTAATAAGATGTTGATTGTAGTTGTTTATGTTGATGATATCATTTTTGGAGGAAATGAAGGCATGTGCAAAAAGTTTGTTGAAGAAATGCAGAAAGAATTTGAGATGTCTATGATTGGTGAATTTAATTTCTTCCTTGGTCTACAAGTGAATCAAATCAATAAAGAGATATTAATTTCACAGTCTAAGTATGTAAAAGAATTATTGAAAAAGTTTGGGATGGAAGATTCTAAACAGGTTTGTACTCCTATGGTAACCAGATGTAAGCTGAGCAAGGATGATGAATCTGCTAAGACTGATCAGAGAAATACAGATCCATGATTGGAGGATTGTTGTATCTCACTGCTACCAAACCAAATATTATGCATGCAGTGTGTTTAGTTGTTGTATTTCAAGTAGATCCTAGAGAAGTACATCTTATGGATGTAAAAATAACATTTATATATCTTAAGGGCACACTGGATTATGGACTATGGTATCCTAAGAGTAATGACTTTACCCTGAGTGCTTATATAGATGTTGATTGGGCTAGATGTGTAGATGACCGAAAGAGTACCAATGGTGGTGCTTTCTTTCTTGTTGGAAGATTGGTTTCATGGTTGAGTAAGAAGCAAGACTCAGATTCTTTATTTACTACAAAGGCATAGTATATTGTTGTAGCATCCTGTTGCACACAAGTTTTGTGGATGAAGCAAACTCTGAAAGATATTGGTGTAGTATGTGATGAACCTATCTCTATTTTATGTGACAATACAAGTGCAATAAAAATTTCAAAGAATCTGGTTATGCATTAAAAAACAAAGCACATATCTATCAAGTATCATTTTCTGAGAGAGAAAGTGTTGGAGAATGAGGTCATATTGGAGTATGTAACAACAAAGGAACAAATTGCAGACATATTTACTAAGACTCTTATGAAGGATACTTTCAAGCATCTTAGGGAGAGGTTGGGGATTGTTGTCCCTCCTAACTAGGTGCACATGAAGGTGCATCGGTCGAGTGAATTCATGGATTCTTCATTTAATTGGACTGATTGATGGGTCTACTCCATAGGGGGAGCAGAAAAGATTTTCATTATTGCAATATGAGTGTACTCCTAAGGGGGAGTATCAAAGCAGTTGTTCTTTTCCATTGATGTCAAAGGGGGAGAAAAGGTTATGTGTTTCCATCAATGAAAAAGGGGGAGATTGTTACAAATATGAGCTAGTTTGGTGGTGTTATCATTGATGTCAACACAGTTTAGTATGTTGATGTTTGTACATGTATAGCTGAGATACTTCTAAGATCTAGTGAGTACATGGAGCTATCTTTATGGTGTTTTAATTATGTAGTATTGGTGAGTTTTCAAGTGCTTTTTTGTGAAAATTAAATAAAGAGAAGTCAGAGTGTTGAGTGTGTTCAAAATGTGCTCCGGTATGTGCTCCGCGTTTCTCCTGTGTTGATCCTATGCTTGTGCGGATCTGAAGGAATTTTGATGGTGATCTGATGATGATATAGTATGAGTTTCAATATCTGGTGAGATGGTATGTGAAAGTTGTGTCCTCCAATTTGTGTGTTCCACTGGCAGTGTAAGTGTTCTGTGAACTGGGAGAAATATGTTTGCTTTGCATTTCTCCTCTATTTTGTTTTAGATCGAGAAAATATGGTAGATGTCTTGTGAAGGTCTTTCCTATGCTCTAGCAAAGAGGTTTGGAGTTTTGTAATCCAAAAATCATGTTTCAGTATTTTTGTGTGTGTCTACACAACCCAGATTGACTGGTGAAAGGAGTTTAGTGTTTGAAGCTTGTTGTTTTTTATACAGATGTATCTGGAAGATTCTGAGATGTATTATCATGCATAATGAAGTGTTTTGCATCATTTGCATGTCACCTTCTTATTGGAAAGTGTGTGCATCATTGATAATTTTTGTTTCCATTAGGTTTGGTCGACCTAGTGTTTACACTTCATTCGAAGAATAAAATTTAATTGAGGAAGCATGCAGAAGATTCAAGAATATTATCTTTATATTTTTATTGGTCCACTCTTATTCCTTTCCACCGCGAGAATTTAGAGTTTTCGACCTAATTTAAATTTATGAAATGGTGTATTGTGGCCGACCTTGGTAAATGTTTCTAAGGTTGAGAAGGGTATAAAAGCAAGGAGAGTTTTGAAGAATTGTATGACAGTGTAATGCAAAGTGACAAAAGTGTGCCACAAATCATAAGAGCAGAAGTGTGTGTATGAGTTGTGTTGAAGACAGTGAGACAAGGGTTTCTATAATCCTGTGAATGTGCTTTAATTGTAGTGGTGGATCTTTTGTTCTCTTTTGTATCTATAGGCAGTGAGCCTCCCTGTTGGACAGTGAGTCCTTTTTGTAGGCAGTGAGCCTTTGTATTTGGATAGTGAGTCCTCTTTTGGGCAGTAAGCCTTTGTTTTATAATCTTTATATTGTGAGTTAACCCTCACCGTGTTTTTTCCCTTATTGGGTTTTCCATGTAACCATTTGGTGTTCATTGTGTTGATTTACTTTCTGTTATATGTGTTTCATGCTCATATTTAATAACAAAATAATGTGGTTGAAGATTTGATAAGTGATAAAGTTTTAATTTTGAATTTATGTGACAACTAATTCACCCCCCTCTTAGTTCTCCTGCACTTGTTTAATAGGAACTTCCTCTATTGGAGCTTCATGACCTCAAATTGGATCTAAAATTGGGCCAACAAATTTATTATATCTTTAGAATGTATGAACTTTCTCTATCAGATATTAAAGATGTTAGGTTGGATGTCCAATTGGACCAGTAGATTTATGATTTTATCTTTAGAATAAAGGAACTTCCTCTATCAAATATTTGGAAATTCCTACACCTAGGTTTTGCTTCCCAGCAAAAACACCAGAAAGTGTTTCATATTGTCAAGGTACTCTCCAACCTGGTTATGTCACTGATAACAATTCATTTTTTCCTTAACTGTCCATACCCAAACGTTGCATCAAAATCTATTCTTCCTACACATAAAAATGCCACATATTAACCCCTTCCAAATAAAACTCAAAATCATCATAAAACCATAATTAATAAATCATTTCAGCTTTAGAAAGAATCCAATGCCATTTACTATCAAAACAAAAGCTATATAAATCACAAAAAATCCATGAATCCATCCATCCAAAGAGAAAATAAGAAATGTAAGGATTTGAGAAATATGAGTCCAAAGGGTTATGTTGTAATAGTAATGGAATCACCATAAGAGCACAACTGAGGAAAAAATTCTTGTGACTGCAATTATGTGATCCATAACTATATTGGCCATGTGGCACAATTGTGCTATAACAAATACATGATGCATTCATGTGTGACCCAAGTTTAATGCGGCTATGTTTTTATAGAAATGGAGGCACTAATATGATCACAATTCATGTACAAATCATTGTCATCACAATTAGGTGTCAATCATCATTGGGTGTATTCAGGTTGACTCAAGTTTAATAGGTTACGATGTAATGATAGCATGATCCAAGAGCGATTATCTCTTGCTGCAATAAAGAGCCTATAACTCTAGTTGATATGTAGAGTGGTTGTATTATATCAATTATGGAGTGCATTCAAGCACAAACCATGTTCAATGGGCTATTCTAGAGAGTGATCAATATTTTCTAAACCTTATGAATGTTACTTAAAAGTGTACAGCTTAAACTACAAACCAAGTTTGTTACATACTTGAATACAATCTTGGTTTACCACAAACTATAATAATGTGATCTACTAATAACCATTATAGAAAGTATTAAAGCAAGACTCATGCTATATAGGATACATTTCCCTGATCAGGTTTGCATACGTTAATGATCAAACGCAAGCTTCCCACACACTCTAGAATACAATCCAAGATCATACCACAACCCTATCAAGACAACTAATTTTCTAACCCAAGATTTAAGGTTGTTTTTTAATACCAAAAAAAGCATTGGTAAGAGCATGACTAGGGGACAAACCCTAGGCCTATGTAGAAACATAAACCATAACTCTAGCGGATTAGTGAGGTTGCAATACTAGAAAGATTGAGACATTGTAGCCAATAAAAAAATCTTGCAATCTAAAGATTGTAGCCAATAACAAGCACACTATGTAGCTCAATGACATTTGTAAATGCAATCTATAGTAAGAAGAATGAGAGTCACTTGAGGTGTGACAGTAAAAACGAGGATGAGTAGTGACAAGATAATAAAGCTCAAACCTTGCATAGTAAAGTGGAGATTTTAATAGTGAGTTTCCTTACCCCCTTACTGACCTTAAGGGTTTTTCAAATGCTATTGGCAGTGTTAGACAAGGAAAATGTAATCATGGAATGACTATCCAAATGAAGTAACAATGGTAATCACAGGTTCAATGTTTCTTCTTAGCCATTGTATAATGGAGGTAGTGGATTGTATGTTTGAGCAGTGTTTTGAGACTCATCAAAGAGGGGAGAATAGTGAATAATACCTTGTGGACTATGAAGTGACGATAAGGTTGAAGGATCTTAAGACCCACAATACCATGAAATAATGTCCAATGTAGTAAGTAAGTAGGTAGTCTATAGGGAATAGTTTTATTTTATAGAAGGATGCTAATGAAAGGAATCTTCAAGTGCTAGTGAGTGAGTTGTTTGAGATTGCAGTTGAGGGTGCAATATCTAGTCTTAAAGGCAGTTATCAAAGTAGTAAATGTGCAAGAAAATAAAATCGTACACAACAAACAATTCACAATGCTATCTTAAATAATGCCTTGAGTTTGAAGACAAAAATCTCATTGTATCTTGATGAAAGTAGTGACCTTAATGGTCAATCACTGGCAACCATGATTTTAAAACATGCTATTGTGCTTATGGAGGTAACATTTTAAGCAAGATAGTGAGTGGTGGTTTGGAACAATGGTAGGTATGAAGGACTTGCTTTATATGCATATTATATAGTCTAGCTTAAGACAATGTTCTTAGAAGATATTGAAGGTGGATTATGGAACTCACTTGGGTTACCCTGATAAAGATTAAAGTAGAGACTGAGATCTATTTAAAAGCCACTATCATGAAGATATTAAAGATGCCACATGCAAAACCCTAACAACTAGAGTAATGAATACAATTCCAAAGAGGACAGTGTGTTGGGGAAGATTTAGGAGATCTCCATATTATCTAATCATAGGAAAATACATCATTTATTTATTTTTTTAAATTAAAATTTAATCATTCTAAACCCTATATAGGATACATTGATACTTCAAAAGCATCTGAAGGAATTCAAGATTATGCAAATATATGTCAATTAAATACGTGGATTACAAATAGTAGTGTGAAAAATGTAACCCTTGTTGAGCAGAGCAGGAATGAGATGAGCAACAATGAATCCTATGCCTCCTATCACACACATCTCCTTACCATCCTCTGTCATTCTTTATTGAAACACTTCTCCATTTTGACGGGCTACACCTAAAAACAAGGTTTCGACAAAGGTTTTAGAGTATATTAAAATGAAAACTCCATTTTGGCAGGCTATGCCTAAAAATAAGATTTCGACAAAATTTTTAGAGTGTTTATTAAATTTTTAGAGTATTTTGGCGGGCTATATTCTTAATTCCTTGAATGATTTATTCAAATGGATTGTGACTAAATAAATTACTAACTATTTAGTCATTTTTATTTGTGTGACTAAATAATTTTTAGTCAGTGAACAAATTAGTCATTTATTTACTCAGTTATAGCTAAGTTGAAAAAAATTAGTAGAATATAGTCATTTTTAGTTGTTGTGACTAAAAGTTTTAGTCACCTAGTCATTTATTTTCCAAATTCTACTAGTGTATTGATGTCGATAACTACTCTAGTCTCCTCCTCCTACCTCAATCCCTCCTCTGCTCTCACCTCCTCTTAATGAGGAGGAACATCCCTGACACCCTCCTCCTAATGAGGAGCCTCCACTACCTGTCGACCACCATCTCACCTCAATGGACAAGGTGGATGGGGTGGACATCCATCCTTGCCTCTGCCTCTCTCTCCCCTTCCTGCTTCATCCCCATCATCCTCTCCACCTCCTCAGCCTCCATCATCTCCTCGTCGTCATCCTTGGCCCCGAAGCTCGCCTCTTGGATCTCTCCTACGCCTCTCTATAGGTGTAGACTAATAAGGATCTGTAAGCAAAACCAGACTATGTTGAGCCCACCATGCATCATACTCAGCTATAGTGCCTGTGTATGCCACCTTTTCCCCAACCCCCCATTGAACTAGTTGTAATCCATCTATGTCCTACTTTGCAATAATAGCAAGAACCATAGCCTTGCATAGTTTAATCTCTCGGCTAGAATGTGTGAACTCTACAATGCCATTGGAATCCCCTACTGCTCGCCAAACTATCGACAAACCTACTTTGGTAGATATCACTCTATAATGTGTTGACTCTGCACTATCTAACTGATAAGATGACATGGTTGATGGAAATATGAAAAGTGGCCATCATCATTTGCAAATGGGTTGCAATCCCTATATGGTCTCCAGATAAAGGAATCTAAAATGTCTATCATGTGTCTCCAATATTCAATGCCACTAGAATGATTTTGTGTGATGACTCCTCCATATATAAACACAGTGGGTAAACCTTCCCCTAGTTGTCTCTTCACTAGTGGTCAAAACACCATGATGTGCTCCCATGCCTAGACCATCAAAAGAGTAGTGCCACAGATGATAGACTGTACCCCTTGGTAAGCAACATCATGAAGCTGAAAGTATAACATGACCAACATACAGGTACCCTAAGCATACAAAGTCCTTTGAGTCGGCATCCCAACAAACATCTCCCCCCATCTGACTGGAAACCCATGTCCCCGTCGATCACGACACACAACTCCACCAATCACACTTCAGAGGACAATAATGAAAAGATTATATCTCTTCGCAAGCACATCCCAATGGGTCTCATACTCCTCAACCCTGAACTCCATAATGTCCTCATGCTCAAAAGCACTCTTAATAACATTTTATCTGTGCTCAACATAATAAGATGCACATTGTCCTCAAATAGGAAGTTTGAGAATCCACCACACATCCTTTAGAGTCACAGTGGCCTCCCTTGTGGGTAAATGAAATGATATGGTCTTTGAATTCCATCGCTCAACCAAAGAAGTTAGTAAGCCTCTATTAGCCCGAATCACAGGCATGAAGGTAATATAGTATAATCCAAGGGCATGTAACCAATCCCTCTCGTCATCCTTCAATCGATCATGCATTCTGAAAGTTGAAGGGTGACTCTCGTGAGTATAGATAGGATCCAGTGGCACCTATGATCACAAGGAAGCACACTATATCAATTAAAAATTTCATGCAAACCTATTTGACCTTGATCATAGAGAAAATTTTATCAAAAACTAGGGAAAAAGTTTAAACAGTCAAATGTGTTGCATTGTTTAGCATATGTGGCTGAAGAATCAAATGTGTCTCTAAATCTGCATAGGAAATTCACATTTATAATTGTGTCAAATACCCATGCACATGTCGTCTTCTAGTCAAATGCGCCATGGAAACCCATGTTTGCGTTGCACAACTTCACATGTGTCATTCAAGCCAACACATGTGGCTCATAATGCACATGCGTCATTGAACCCTTCAATTGTATCACACAACTTCATATGTGTCATTAAAATTAGTTGTGGGTCAACCTTTTGCAATTATGTCGTACCGAGTAGATGCGGCGAACCAAATCCACTTATGGTGAATGCGATAGCAAATGCGAAAAACTTTTTACACCACATCTGCTTGCCTATATCTAAGCCCTAAAAACTAGCAAAAATTACAAAAATTATGAAGCAAGGAAGACCAAGTCCCTCAAGCCCTCCAGCCATTTGTAGGTCCTGAATTTGAATCCATAATGCACAACGTGTGGTATTGGAGACATTTTAGGATAACACTCAAGCTCACTACTCACTCAAGGTTAAAATGCACAAATGACTATTTTTAGCACCCAAATTACATTTGTACCCTCCTAAAGTGGGATTTTTACCCTTCCTTTTTAACTGGTTGTGTCAAGTGTTGATTCCAAACCCTAATGAGAACTTCTTGGAGGTCCAATATTGAAACCTTTTGCTGCCAGTGCACAAAATTTGCTTGTTGGAATAATTTTTCACATTTTTCAAAAAAATTCAAAATTTGTAAAAAAAAATTCGAGGGGCCATGGGTCTATCATGTCTTCACTGGGGCACACCAAGGAATGTTATGAGCTGAATTATTTTCCTAAACTATTCTTTGATACAATATGCAGACAACTTCACATTATATCAAAGAGGGGAAAAACGTAGACATTGAAAAATGTCCTGAGCCTCTGAACGCCATTTTTCTGCATCGATTCCCCTTCTTCCCTACATAATTGAATAATTTTAATTATTTGATTATTTCTTGGAGTCAAAATTTTCTATTGATTAAATTATTTTAATTATTTAATTAATTCATTTCTTCTTCTTTGTTCCTCCTTTGATTAATTAAATAAATTAATATTTAATTGTGTCACTAATATTTTTCTCTATAATTAAATAAATTTTCATTTATTTAATTATTCATTCTTCATTCTTCATCTATATTTGAATAATTATTTTAATTATTTGGTTATTCATTTTACCTTTTTTCATCCACTATTAAATAATTAATCTAATTTAATTATTTAATATCTCTATCTCATTCCTCCATGTTTAATTAAATGGTTGCATATTAATCATTTTAATTAAATCCCCATTTCCCTCTTCTTTCATAAATGAATAATCATTTTTGATTGTTTAATTTCCCACATCCTATCTCAAATTAAATTAAATATTATTTAATGGCCTCCACTTTCCCTCCACTTTCTCTTTTGAATCTCCACTATTGATTGCTTTCGATCTTCTTTCAATCTTGACTGTCTATCCTTAGTTGTCCCTAACCCCACCACTTCATGGTGCATGCAACCATGACCATTGATCTTGGCATATTTTTGGCTTTCGATCTTGACCATCCGTTCGATTAGCTTTTCTATAAAAGAGAGTTGTCTCCCTCATTCCAACCTTACAACCATAATCTCCAAAATTCTTGCTATCACATCACTGTCACTTGTAGGTACTTGAACACAACAAAATGGATGAGATGTAAGGAAGATGAATCAATTTTAGCATGGGGAGTTTAGTTTAGCTTTCATTTCATTTGATTTCCTTTGCTACTTTGTGCTTTCTTCTTTGGATTTGGGCCATTTTGGTTTAGATTTGAGTAGTTGTGGTTGTTACTAGTTAATCTTTACCTTTAATTACAAATTTAACCCTATCCCACACTACCAATTAAACTTGCAATGCACAATCTAATCTATCAATCTAAACTAATGTGGTTCTGCAATACCTCAAGTGGCCCTTGCTCGAGTTGCTAAGATGGCACAAAACCTTCTTCAAAAACAAGGCTTCTTGGAGGCATGTTCTTCTTTTTAGCTGTAAATAAGTCCTTTGAATATTAATCTGAATTACTGCTCAAATACAGAGGCTATACAATTTTAGGTTGTTTGTCACTATCATAAAACCTTTCTTCTTCAGAATTTTTTTCAATCTCAACCACAACAATCTTTTTTTTTTAATTTTTGGCCTTCCCCTTTATAGGCCCTTTTTGTTGGATGTTGTGGTTGTATTGCTAATATGTGGTTTTCATTGATGTCAACACTATTGGAATTAATGTCTTAGAGGTTGTATATGTCAAGGATATTGAGAAAATTGTAATGAAATAAGTTGCAGGTTGTCAGTGGTGAAGTGAAGTTCAGTCTATTGGTGAGTTCAGTACGTTGATGATCAAAGGTTATGGATTAAAGGGTTTCTTGTTGAGTATATCTAGTTTATCCACGTTAAGTTTCAGAGATCCGCATGAAGATTTGTTCGTGTTATGAAGATTTGTACTCTAACAGTTTTTCTATTGCTTTAGTTGATGTTCCTGAATGAAGATGATGTGATTTTAGTTGTTGCAGATGCTTCTCTGATGATTCATGATGTTTTTGAATGTTTCTAGATTGTTCTCTATCTATGTTGCATGTCTGCATTGATCGTTGTGCTCATGATTCAATATTTTCTCTTGCGTGTTCGTGTTTTTCATGTTCTTGGCTGATAGGGTGTTGTAGTGTGTTGTGGATCTTCAAGGATTAATTTTTGAAGGTGTTTTGTGTTTGAGAATTTTATTTTGGTTCTTCGCTATGTTGTGGCCAACCTTGGTTCATTCACATTAATAATCTTTAATGTTTTGGGCCGAAAATTTGTATTCATTTTATTATTTCATTAAGGTCGACATGTAGTGATGTAATTTCTTGTTGCAGATATATATTTATATAAGCGATTGCTTTATCATTTGAAGGAATGAGTATGTAAAGTGTGGGAGTCCTATGTGTGAATATTTTTTAGATCTTTCGAAGGCAAAAGAAAAGAGTGAAGAAGACTAAAGAAGAGTGAAGAAGTGTTCATGTGCTTAACCGAAACTGTAATCAGGCATTAGCAGATGTTATTTTCTCAATTCAAATTCCTGTGGATGTAATCCAAATATTTTGTAAGACAGTGTATCCTCCTTATGTAATTGAGCAGTGAGCTCTAGGCAGTGCGTCTGAATGCATGTGCATTCCCCATTCATATTTCCTTATACTTTTAATAGGGTATAATCTTGTGGACTGACCTCCACCGTGGTTTTTCCCCTCACAGGGTTTCCACGTAAAAAATCTTGGTGTTATGTGTGTTTTTGATGTGTTGTTGACTTATGATTTCATGGTTATTGATCAAATCTGAGAAGAAGGTTAATAAGTTGAATAAGTTTGAAATTATGGGACAATTGATTCACCCCCCCTCTTAGTTTTATGCCCTTGTGTTGCCAACACTTTCCTTCTAAGGTGATGCGATCGCCTCCTTGGTTGTTTTGGCCTCTTTTGTTTCTTCTTGGGTTCAAAAGTAGAGGCCAAAAATTTTCTTTTCTTGGGCCTGGAAGGACTCTTGGTGGACGTAGGGGTTTTTGTGACTCCTTTTGTTGTAGTTTGTTCCTCAAAAGTTGCAGGTTGAATTTCCTACACTTTCAGTTCTGCATGTTCCCCAATGCTACAAGTAGGTGATGCAATGGGAAACAAAGGGTATCCCTCTTTTGTAGTCATATAAGGTTCTCCCATCTTTATATTTTTCCTAGTGAGAACATCATTGATATTGTTGTAGGATAATAAATCTTCACAAAATACATTGGGAAATTGGTTTCTGAGACTTCGTTTAATAAAAAAAGTGACCAAACAAAATTTTGATAAGGTAGACTAGTTTCTTTTCTTCTTATATTCAATAGACATTATTTTCAAAATATTGTACAAGAAATTAGAGATATTCACAATCCTCTGATGGTGTAAATGACTAAGGAGTTTAAAGTGGATAGTGTATAAGAGTGTTTTCCTACCATTGCAGGTTAAATATTTAACAATGTAGGAGGCAATAAAAGCCCAAATCCAAGGTAAAGAGAGTCATTTTGTACCTTGATATGTAGAATCTAAATTGTCTCCTCGCATTGAAAAATAATTTCTAGTCGCAATTGCATCTTCTCTTACTCAAAATTCCTCCCCTGTTCTTGGTAATCTTGATGCTTCTACCACTGTTACCTCTAAAGCATCTAACCTTAGACTTGTAATAATGGATTCATCAATTTGAAAGGTACTTGTAAATTGTTGAGTCATAATTTAATTATATTCAATAAGCTAGAGGAGATAATCCAGCCACCCAACTTGTTGGAAGATTGGAAGACATTGTCGATATTCCAATAATAAATTATGTGTTTTAGGTTCTCTTCTTATAATATCTCCTCCCACTGCTACAACTTTGACCACCTCTATCAACCTTTGTTACTATACTCAACTCTTCTTAGATATTCCCTTCTCACCTCTATTTCTTTTATGCTATGCACTTGTTATTTTGTTTCTTTGTGATCAACAAAGGAAAGTGGAGGAAATTCAGGAATTGTAAATCTAGTTTCTAAAAGGTTTCAATGATAACAATTAAAACCTTTTGCTTCCCCCCAACTTATGTTTTTTATGTGTCCACAAATAACATGTACAAAAAGGATAGGAAGGATAATTGTGAAGCATTTAATGATATGATACATGAAATTTTAAATGTATGTATGAATTTGGCTACATATTAAAATCAACAGGTTTAAATGTTAATTATAGATAATTAACAAGAAGAGTACTTATTAATATGGAGTGATGGAAAGATGGCGTGTGTGAACAAAACTGAATGCCACCATCCAACTTGTTTGAAAATATTTGAAATGATGGTAATTTATTGTGAAGTATTATGGGAAAATGTGTGAAAAATGTAACATAATGTGATTTATGGCACATGTTCAAGAATTGTTAGTGGTGAATGAAAAGCTACATAAAGGATGTATTATGAATAGTATAATTTATTGTTTCTTGGTATGCATGTTGGAGTGAAGATGATGCATGGTAGGAGGAAATGTGAGTGGCAATGGCTACAAGTATGAATGAAGTGGAATGTATGCAAGTGCTATGTGTAGATGAAAAACAAGTCACGTGTAATTGTTGTGCCTTAGGGCTTGTTGCTACATGCCTTGTGAACTTTTATTGCATGTCTAGAAAAATAAATGTTGGCAATCATAACTTGTGTATGTGTGTGCATGTGAGAGGTTTTGGTTGTTGGAATAATTTCCAATGTCTCACTTTGAATTTGGGACATGGACTAATTTCCTCCCATGGATCCATTTATCTCTAATATTTTTATCGAGCATTAACAAGTCAATCTTTTGGTACAATGGTAAACATGTTCCAACAAATGGTATCAAAGCTATGGTCATGGGTTTAAATCCCCTTGGGTGATGTTGAGGGGGGGATTGTTGGACTAATCACCTATGTCTCCCTTTGGATTCAGGACATGGACTAACCGCCTCCCATGGATTTTTTTATCTTCGGTGTCTATTGATACTTCACTTGATGTGTTGCCTTTTTCTGTAGGTGGATCATGTAATTCTATCTTCAATTGTTATTGTATATTATATAAGTCTTCCTTTTTTAATGGCTTTTCGTAAAGCTTTAGTTTGTGGCCATTTACTAAGAGGGAGGATCTTACTGAATCAATGATGGTGAGTTGAATTTCTCCATTGTGAAAAAATTGCTTGATTTCATATGGTCCAAGTCAATGCGTTTGTAATTCACCCTTGTGGTCTTTGAACTTGGAATCATATAACAGTGCCCAGTCACCTATATTGAACTCCTTCGTCTTTATGAACTGGTCATGTTATTTCATCCTTTGCTTCTACACAATTTTTGTATGATTAATGGCCTCCATTGTGATTTCATCTAAAGCATTTAGGGTGTGCAGTCATTCCTTTTGAGCTGCTAATATATCCATGTCAAGTGCTACTATTGTGCGAAGTTTTTTTATTCAAACTTAATTGGGAGTAAAAATTTCTTTTCATACACCAATTCATATGATGTAAACCCTATTGTACTCTTCTAGGTTGTCCTATAAGCCTAGAATACTTCAAGGAGCCTTGCTACCTAGTCCTTTCTATGAAGTTGAACTATTTTGGAAAGAATAATTTCTATTTCCATGTTTGTAACTTTCACTTGACCATTAGCTTGGGGATGGTAGGGTGTGGATTTCCTAAGTCTAATCTCACACTCCTTTATTAATTTTTTTATCAAATCGTGATTGAATTGAGTCCCTTGGTCTATTAATATTTCTCTAAGAACACCATATCTTGTGAAGATATCTTCATAAATAAATTTAGCAACATTTTTATCCCTTACAAATTGTAATTCTTGTACCTCCACCCATTTTGTGAGATAATTTGTGTAGACCAAAATATATTCTTTTTTATTAGATGTTGGGGGGATGGGACCAATGAAATCCAATTCCCACTTGTCAAAGGGTACAATGAACAATTGTGGTTGGAGTGGCATTTCATCACTCCTAGTAGGTCTTCCAATCCTTTATCATTTGTCACACCTTCTTGTATAATTGATTACATCCTTGTGAAGTGTAGGCCAATTGTAACCAGTGTTCAAAATTTTGAGAGTTGTCCTTTTAGCTGCAAAGTGCCCTCCATAAGGCTCATCATGACATGCCTTTAAAATATCATAGACTTCATCTTCTTTGATGTGTATTCTCATTATGTTATAAGGCCTTGTATAAAATATATAACTAGCTAGCCATGAATAGGGAAAACCTCACACAACTAGTTGTCTCCTTTCTCTTGGTGAGAGATGTGGTGGTGTCTTCCCTGCAACTAGCTAATTAGCTATGTCTACATACCAAGGTGTTTGCATAGAGAGGGAAAATAATTTTTCATCAAGAAAGGAGTCATCAACAATATCCTTATTTTATTTTATTGGTAATCTTGAGAGGAAATCAACTACTGCATTGGCCTTCCCTAGTTTATCCACAATTTTGATATCCAATTCTTGCATGAGTAATAACCATCTGACAAGTCTTTCTCCAACCATTGGTTTGTTCATTATATATCTTTTGGTTATATGGTTTGTGTGAATAAAGATAGAGTATCCTATGATATAATGTCTCAACTTATTAATGGCATATACTATTGCCAATATTTCCTTTTAAGTGACTATATAATTAAGCTCTACATCTTGAAGATTCTTTCTTATATAGTAGATGGCATATTCCAAATTCCCTTTTTTGTGTCCTAAAATAACACCTATTGCAAAATCAAATGCATCTATATGTATGTGAAAAGGTATTGTATAGTTTGGTCCTCTTAAGATAGGGGTCTTAATGAGTGCTTCTTTGAGGGCTTCAAAGGCATCTTCGTATGCAGGGGTCCAATCAAATTCCACATCTTTAGAGAGTAGAATAAATAATGGGGTTTTTGGGTAAGTGCATGGATCTGTGACACAATTTTGATGCCAAATTGGAAAAAAAATGCAAAAAAAGCAAAAAAAGAGCATTTGGTGCATGCCAAATTTGGTGCTTACCAAATGGAAAAAGTGAATAAAAACAAAAAAAAACACATTCCAACCCTCATTTTCTGTTGAACCCGTGGCTTGGCTTGGATTTTTTCATCTCTGCAACTTGCGCTCGCCAAATCTCTTCCATTTTTTGCACTCTTAGCTTGCAATTCTTCGCAAGGATGTCGCCAACACGTCAAAGAGGTCGAAGATTGCGAAGAGGTATGCATTTTTATTATTTTTATTTTGGATTTTTTTTAGAATGTAGATTGAAATAGGTTTTTTTAATAAAACTTTGTTCTAATTCTCAGGGAATGAATCTCCACCTCCAAACATTGATAATTCACAATCACCCCCTCATGGAGAGCCTCCTATACAAGAAAAACCTCAAACCCCTCCATCAGTTCATAGGAATCCTCAAGGAACACAAGAAAATATTCTAAATCAAATTGAAAACAATAAAAGAGACATTGAACAATTAATTGGAAGATTAATCAAGCATGCTGAAACCCACCCTTATAGGAGAGGGATTGTCGAATCATTGAAGTCAATTGTATCTCATGTAGGAGAAATGAGCGAGAAAATAATTTTTTAGTCAAATAAGAGGCATGAGTTGAGACAATTTTATGCTAGTGGTTTTTCATATACAGATGTGAAAAAACAAAAAAATAGCAAAAGCCAACTTGTGTGCCCTATATATAGACTGAAAACCAACACACCTTTATCTCATGCATGCAGGAGGTTCCCCATCCATTGGTGCCACCATGAATTAATTAAAAATAAATTTCGGGAGTGGTGGTGGATGGTATTTGACCAACCTCCATGCAATAACCATGAGTTACCACAATAATTTTTGAGGAAACTCTATTGTGAGTTTGTCCTCAATGAGATGCCAAATTATTTTGACATCTTAGAATTCCAAGGTAGAGGTGGAGGCTCCACACATGATAGATCGGGTGCACAACATAATCCACAGTTATCAGCGAGACCCTTAGCCAAACCCATGGTGGAGCATAACGCCATTCCTTCCATTATTAAGGATAGTGTAGAGGTGGACACACTAGAGTTGATTAGCTCACTCAACCAGACCATTATATAGTGTGTGAGGCCTCTAGTAGAGCCTGATGTGGAGGAGACGTGTAGGACCTGAGCTCCACCTCACCATTGTGGTGCTTGCAGTGATGTTTGCAAGTAAAATTACCAAAGTTCTTGAGATAAAGCTACACAACCTATATCAGTTGTAGAGGTAATTGCTATGAGAAATGAATTGTTGAATAATACATTCGACATTGATACTCAGGTAAAATTCAGCAAGTTCATTTAATTTTGTTTATTAAATTGTATTTTGAAACTTAAGAATAACTAAATTAGTAGAATCAATATGATGAAATTTTAGGGTCGAAGTGTTCATGATACGTGCTCCATTATTGCAGACCCTTATTCGTTCTCGACATTGAGTCCATAGGTACACAACTAGTATTAAAGATATTATTATTGCACTTGAATAGTTGAATGTTATATTTGAATGTTTGTCTCATAACATGCTTTGGATGTCAAACAGTTTCATGTTGGACCTTAGAGCTCCACACCTCACTATTCATGTCCTAAAAAACCTTTCACTTAGGTAACCTTTATTCATTAATGGTGTTGTAAAACAATGTTAGCTAGCTTTTGTAATTTTGGGTATACAAATCTAAAAAATTGATGAGAAACACAAACATTGGTTAGTCTTGTGAGATCCTAATTATATTTACCATTCAACATCCATCTCATTCTTCCATTACTATCATCATGCATATTTTAACCATTTTATATCACATATCCCAATCTTTAACACCTTATATATTATACCACCTTCCTCCATATTTCATCTTATATACATATCATTACAAGAAACCTTTCCTTCTTCTCATTATTGACCAAATCTCTTATGCATTAGTACTACACACCTCAAGTTCCCACTTCATGTCCTATATTCAAACCATAGACATCGCATAATTCACTTTATGGTCTAATGTTCCCTCCTAATTACTTCCCATTAACCTCTAGTATAGTTCACCCTAAAAAAAATTTATTATCCCATCCTAGCTCATCCAATTAATCTCTACTTGTCTATCCTATGTTCCATCATCCCCTCTTGACCATGTCACATTATCTTCTCCTAATTCACTTTTTGTTCCTTTATTCCTTCTTAATCCCATCCCATTAACATTTAATAGTTCACCCTATTTTCCATGATCCCCTCCTAGCCCATCCCACTAATATCTACTAGTCCACCCTATGTTCCATCATCCCCTATGTTCCATTATTCCCTACTAATCCCATCCCATTAATGTATAATTGTTCACCCTATATTTTGTTATCCCATCCTATCCCATACCATCAATATATGTACTAGTCCATCCTATATTCCATTAACCCCTTCTATTATGATCCCATTACCCTCTCTTATTTCGCCATATGTTCCATTATCCCCTCTTGGTCTTGTCCCATTATCTTCCAATAATTCACCCTATGTTCCTTTATTCCCTACTAATCCCATCCCATTAACGTCTAATAGTTCACGCTATATTTTTTTTATCCCATCCTAGCCCATCCCATTAATCTATTCTAGTCCATCCTATGTTCCATTAACCCCTTCTATTCCCATCCCATTACCCTCTCTTATTTCATAGTATGTTCCATTATCCCCTCTTGGTCTTGTCCCACTATATTCCCCTGATTCACCCTATCTTCATTTATTCCCTCCTAATCACATCCCATTAACCTCTAATAGTTCACCCTACATTATATGATCCCCTCTTGTACCATCCCACTAATCTCTACTAGTCCATTCTATGTTCCATTATCGCATTCGAATCCCATCCCATTGTACCCTCTATTATTTCACCATATGTTCCATTATCCCCTCTTGGTCTTGTCTCTTTATCCCTTTTATGTTATAGCACCTCCATCCAAATTTTATCCTATACACATGTACAGTTACAAGAAATCTTTCCTTCCACTCATTATTGGCAAAAGTTGTCTTCTCCATTACTATTGCACACCTCAACAACCAACTTCATATGCTTTATTAAAATCCTAGACACGTCCTAATTCATCATATGTTCCATTATCCCTTTGAAAGCTTCTAGTAACATAGTAATCCTCACTTCATTCATGTGAACTTCATTGCGGCATTATCACTGTGTTGACAACATGCCCTCATCAAAATTACTTCATCAACATATGCAATTTCAATCTCAATGAGCACTTGGGAATTTTCAAGAGTTTGGACTATCCCAGTGGACTTAGTACTTTCACCATTCTGTGATCTATAAGTACTATACTATAGTCTCAACTAAAGCCAACCATTTACTCTTTCATGCAAGGTCACTACCACCAATAGTGATTGTACTGTTGCATAGACTGCCATCACTTCCCAAAGTTTTCTTAACATTGTGTTTCAAGTTCTTTCAACTATCATTTACCTTTACCTTGTATTCATTTTGTTATCAATATCACCATTCTTGACTAGTTTCCTTCAAAATTTGTTGCACTCATGATGCATGAATTTTCTGCATTTTTATCTATGAAGTTGTTGCAGTTTTACATTTTACATTTTTGCTCATTTATGACAGTCATATTGCTACTCTTTTCATCTTCATTTAATACTCATTTATGAAAATTATTTTAAGATGTGTCAGATACCACCGAAGCTACAAATGGAATCTAACCAAACATGTCCTCCAATTAGATCTTCCAAATTGTCCATGCTAACAATCCATCCCTCCCCTCCAAAAGGGGATTTGAGTAAATAACCAAATATAGTACTTGGGTTAAGCGTAAGGTTCATAATTTTTCTTACATCTCCATTGTCGGGAACCTAGGTATCATATATACCACAAAAATACAAATCCTTAAACACTAGGAAAAAAGCACCAACACCTAGCAAGATTAGGTGAATAACTAAAATTGTAGTCATTTTGTTCCTATCTTTCCATACATAACCAAAAAATGGAAAAGATTCTTCTAAATCTTTGGGTCTGATTAGTGCATGATAAATACCACCGAAGCCTAAAATTGTAGAAGAAATTAAGTGAAGTACCCCAGATACAAAATAGGGAAAAGTGTTCACAATTTCCCCACCAAGATTGACTTCCCAACTAATGGTTCTAATTCTAAAGCTTAGCAATCATTGCATTTGCATCTATAAAACAAGTGGATGTTTCAAACCTCAGGGAATATATATACCTCTATGAACTTGTATGAACACATCAAAACACATGATAGTTGCTGATCCGACCAACAAAATCTATTTGCATCTACTAATATCACAACACTTGAATTCTCATTAAATGAAATCAATGCACAAGTCAGACAACCCTAGCAATGTTGGTGGCATGATGGACCATGGAGTTGGTGCTGAAATAGCTAGTTTTGATCCTTTGAGAGAGGTATGCAACATATTAGTTGATTTGACATTATATTTTCTCTTTTATGGTCTATTATTGAAATTTTTCATGATACTTGTATGTAGTTTAATTTCTATCTTGATGGTTGCTACAAGTGGTTGTCACTCCAGATCATGGACGTGGTAATGTTGTAAATGTGCATGATGACTATTTGTATGTAGTAAGTGACTCTATTTTTTTATATTTCATTCCACAATTCATTTTTTATGTATTAACATCTATAATTTTTATTGTATCAGTTGTGGCTCTAGAGGAGTGAAGAGAGGAGGACTAGTGAGCGTGTTTGAAAGACAAGGGAACCAACAGACACTCCATCTAGCTGACTTTTGAAGGAAGAACAAGATATTTTCCCTTCCCCTAGAGGGAAATGACTATGTATTAGGTTCATTTGTTGTATGCCTATGTGGCATTTTGGAACATACATTTTGTACTATCGATATATATGTGACATTTTATGTCCAGATGGCTCTTTTGTAGTAAGCCTGTATGTCTTTTTTGGATATATTGTATATACTTTTATCAACATATATCATTGTATAGCCTTACGGATTTTT